>KV875096.1:1190774-1285103 GCA_001879275.1 Coniochaeta ligniaria NRRL 30616
AGCCCAGCAACAACCACCACAACCCCATTAACCGCATACCAGACCCTCCTCCTCCTCCTCCTCACCTCCCGATCAACCCTCGCATTCCCCGTCGCCGGCGGCGCCCTCCACCCGGCCTTGTGCGCCACCCCGAACCACTTGGCCCACCCCCACACCACGTGTCCGCAACCCACAGCCAGCAGTCCCGCGTACGCGACCCACGACAGCGCGGGGTGCCGCGCGAAGCCGTGGCTGACGTAGGCGAGACCGATGTTCGCGCTGTCGCCGTCGATGATGAGCGGCAAGCCGCGGTTGACGAATGCGTGCAGGCCGACCGCGACGGCGAGGACGTAGCCGGAGCGGGATATCCAGGACAGGGGCGGCCAGACCCTGTGGTGGGTTGACGTTGGGGGATGGGTGCGGTGCAGGTGCGGCAGGAGGGCGGCCGCGGGCGTGGCGCCGCCGTAGCGACGGAGGTTCTGGGAGCGGCGAAGGAGGCGGAGGGCGATGCCGGACGCGACGTGCGCCAGGGCCGGGAGGGCGACGAGGAGGGGTTCTGAGAGGGGGGTTTGGTAGATCTCGCGGGCGAGGAGGAGGTAGGATTCTGAGGCGGGCACGGAGAGAGTTGCTAAGGGGATTAGGGAGGTTGTTGCTAGGTGAAGGGCGGTGAAGACTGTGAAGGTGTAGGAGGAGTAGCGCTGGATGCGGGACACTGGAGGGAGAAGCGTGGTGTTAGTCCGGGTTGCGCGGTTGGGGTCGGGGGAGTGGTTGAGGTAGGGCAAACGAACGGTAGTATATCGCCCCGTGGCCTGCGTTTCCGCTCAGTCCGAGGGAGCTGGTAGAGGACTTCAGTGTGCCTGCTGCGCCATCTTGTTCGTCGTTGGGGTTTCTGCCAAGCTGCTTCTCGTCGGATGCTGCCGAGTCGAGTTCCGGGGATTCAATTGGCGATGGGTCGAGTTGTAGTAGGGATATTAGTGTTTCCTCCGAGGCCTTCTCGTGTAGCGACCTCGTATCCATGTTGTCGACAGCCAGAACAGGCTTGCAGATGCAGACTCCCGGAACGCAGAATCGGGTTGATCTGGCTCAAAGCCGCAGCAAATGTTGGGGTTGACGTCGAGCTCGGGTAGATGTGGGGCCGTCACAGGCAGCCAATGAGAGGCGAGGTATTTCTCCTTCACTTGAGCGATCACAACCCTAACCCTGGAAACTCTCCATGTCACCACTACGGACACCAGACTCGACAAAGGGCCTCGAGTAAGTGGAGGGAAAATCAGAGAGAGGGTCAGAATGTATCGATGCTCTGGCATGAACCCAGTTAGAGGATCAAGAGCTTGCCTAACGTGCCCAACAGTCGGCATAATGCTGTGAGATGGTCTCGCGCAGAGTTTTGGCTCGCATTGTACGTTCATCCAGAAGGAGTTGACTACTTGTTCTCAGTATCTGGACACACATATACACTGCCGAATTGAGTGACTGAAGAAGGTTTCCTCGACCCAGGAAAAAAAAAAACCGAGGTGAATCAACCCCTAAGACACTGAAACGATGGGCTAACACATTCGCGCAACAGGCTATTTGTAGTATTTACGAAAATAGTCGTTCCGTTACATCAAAGCAACGGCATATAAGTCTGTGTTTGTGATTGGTCGACTCATCTGGCACAGCAGATTGAACCGCCAGCGTCACCAAGGGCCAGGGGCGAGGACAATCCTGATAAACCAACAATTCACGATCGGCGGCTACATCAAACGTTTCTCTTCAAATCTGCCTCAACAGCTTCTCCTCGATTTCTGCTCGGTTTTGCTGATTATATGGAATGAAGTGGCATGTGTGATGTGTCTATAGTCCCTGGGCCAACTCACCTTCTCTGAAGTCATTCAGACTATAGCGCGTTGTCGTGTGGCTTTGAAACTATGTCGACAAGATGGAGGGATCTTCTCTATACTGCTCTGGCTTCTACAGCGTGCGCACTTTTGGTGTTGGGATTGAACAGTGACAGATATTCCTTTCCCGTATGGCGAGCACCACCCGGTTAGATCTCTCACGCCGTCGACTGAATGAATCGACACAGTTGAAACTAATGTGTTTGCAGACACATTTGTATGGCGGCATGTTGAGCAACACTACCCACTGACTTCATTTCGGCCGTTGCCAACTGAGGAGCCAAAGGCACTGCCGGCAGTGCAGGCCAAGTTCCCAACAGAGTCATCAGAGGCACAAGAGATCCGTTTACAACGCCGGGATGCGGTGAAGGCGACGTTTCTCAAGAGTTGGACAACTTACAGAGACCATGCCTGGTTGCATGATGAAGTTGGCCCTGTCAGTGGGGAAGCGAAGGACCCTTTCGGTGGCTGGGGTGCAACATTGATCGACTCCCTCGACACACTATGGATCATGGACCTCAAAGACGAGTTTTACTCAGCGGTGGACGCCGTCCATCAAAACATTTCCTTCGAAACGACAACCGCTATCGTAATCAGCACATTCGAGACTTCCATCCGCTTCCTGGGCGGCTTACTCTCGGCCTATGACCTGAGCGGTGACAAACGTCTACTATCCAAGGCACGAGATGTTGGCGACATGCTTTACAAAGCTTTTGACACCCCAGAGCGAATGCCAATCCCAAAGTGGAACTTCAATGCGGCATTGGAGGGTGTAGTCCAGTCATCGCCCGGCTCCCTGCTACTCGCCGAGCTTGGGTCTTACAGCCTGGACTTCACCCATCTGAGTTTGCTCACCAAGGACCCCAAATACTACGAAATTGTGGCGCGCATCACGGACCTCCTCCATGAGACTCAGATGAGTACCAAGGTGCCAGGCCTGTGGCCGACGAAAGTCGGATTAACAGCCCAGAACCTCGACGCAGGCAGCGACTACACCTTCGGCGCCGAGGCGGACAGCGCCTTCGAGTACACGGCCAAGATGATTGCCCTCCTCGGAGGCCAGGTACCGCAGTACGAAGAGATGTACTCGCGCAGCATAGGCGCTGCAGTAAGACATCTCTTCTACCGACCCCTCACGCCGGAGAATGAGGATATTCTGGTGTCAGGAACGGTACGAAACCCCGCAGGTTCCGGCCCGCAAACCGATACCACAGCTCAACACCTATCATGCTTTGCCGGCGGCATGCTTGCCCTCGGCGGCCGTCTGACCAACAACGAAACTCATGTTGAGCTAGGCAGGAAGCTCACCGATGGGTGTATCTGGCTTTACCGATCCCTCCCGATCGGACTCATGCCAGAGGCATGCACCATCACCGCCTGTCCTGACCCCGCATCCTGCGACTGGAGCAAAGACATCAACGTCTGGCACGACGCCGTCAGATACAAATACGGATCATCCAGACCAGTGGAGGACATAATCGCCGACAATCGCCTGCCACCAGGGTGGGTCAACATCTACGCGCCGTACTACATCCTCCGCCCCGAGGCCATCGAGAGCATCTTCGTGCTCTACCGCGTGACGGGCGACGCGTCGCTGATGGACCGGGCGTGGGAGATGTGGACGGCCGTCACGGGTGCCACGGCGACCGAGCTGGCGAACAGCGCCATCGACGACGTGAATCCGCCGGCGGGACAGCCGCTGAAGATGAGCGACTCGATGGAGAGCTTTTGGTTGAGTGAGACTCTCAAGTACTTTTATCTTGTGTTCTCGGAGCCTGGGTTGGTTAGTTTGGATGAGTGGGTGTTTAATACGGAGGCTCATCCTTTTAGACGGGATGTATAAATAATAGACTGGATATCTTGACCGAACTTTCTTCAGTCTATTAGAGCTCGTCTTGGGTCAGTGTTTTCTTCGTGTCGTACTTCAGAATACACCGAACATCGGGCGTGATAGGATTGTTGTTATAGTCCTCTACGTTCGTCGATTCGCGGTGATTCTGACGTTATCCCGCGAACCAACTCAGCAAAAGTCCCCTCAATCACTGGTATGAGTCACTGAGAGAACTTACTCCATTTCGCTCAGTTGTATAGCGGCGAAACCGCTTGGTATGGGAACAGCGCGAGTCGTCGTGTTTGCCGCCCACTATAGTCTACTTGGCCAGCAACGAGAAAGGGGGTGAAATAAAGGGGCAACAAGTAAGAAGGCCCTGGTTGGCGTTATGAAGCGAACAGCTGCTGCCCCAGCAGTTACTGTAATTAGATTGCGACGCCTGTGGCTAGGCGTTGCTATTGGTGGTCTGCCGTGTCGCCTTCTTGGGGGCTTATTCAACTTCCTAGAAAGAAAAGAGGCATCGAAGTCCTGGCTCCAAGGTTTGGCATATGGACTCTTATATCTCCAGGCTGACCAAAGACAGGTCGATGGTTGAGGAACGATACCTGGGTGTTGGGCATAGTGCTGCTCAGCGGCGCTCTGTTGGGTGTAATGACAGTCATACACTTTCTTGATCTTTTATCTCCTCACCCGAGGCCCTTTCTTTGTTGACTGTGGTGTTTATGCCCGTTAGGACGAGACACCATTTCCGTAGTCTGTTGTCGTCATTCTGTGAGCCGCAGCATGGTGGGAAGGTGCTTTGCCTTGTTCGCTGTTGACTCACATCGTTCCCCAAACATTTGCATGTACTCAGCGATTACCTAGACAACTCTATTTATTGGGAATGTGATATTTGCTGTCTGTTCCTATCCTATCTTTGTCCCGTACCAAACACTGATGCTCACGTCGGAGCAATGCATCGAGCCCCCTGATCTCTGAGCTTAGTGAAAGTGGTTGATGCCTGTGCAAGCATTCATATTCCCTTCGGTATGTAGGCAAGTGACTGTATGCCGAAGGATATATAAGGTTCGGCCAAAGTTCGAACAACCATGTCAAGGAGCTGGTCAACCCTTTCCCAGCCTGTGCATATATAGCTCATCTCTTGAGACAACTCCGAGTCCTTTGTCACCTGCTCTGTCGACATCTTCACCCCTCGGTGAGCGAAGGAGCAACTTCAGATACTTAGCGCGTACAACAAGCAGCAAGTATGGCCTTTAAGCTCAAGCTGACCCTTCAGGGGCAAACGCTCGGACCACCCAGTTCCATGAAGTCACTGACCTCGGAACTGGACTTGTGGCCAAACTGTAAACAAGCTCAAGGGGGACCGTGCTCCAGAGGTGAAGACAGGCCTGAGGGTGAAGTACGAGCAGCGACCGATAAACCCCCGGTAGAGGTTCCACCTGAACGCGCCTTCCCGACAACCGTACCACGTTCCACACCACACCGAGATATCAACACCGACACCAACCATCCCTCCTATCGCACAACCTATTCCAACCTGTAGCGCATCAGCGACATCAGCCATCATTATCTCTTAGACAATCCTACATCCTATCAAGCAGTCCTGCAAGCCGCCACCATGCCCAAAAGACTTCAACACCATTGGTAAGCCTCAGACCACAAAACAGCCTTTTACTGGCTGCCATCATGTGTGCCGATGTTTATTAACAAAGGCCATCACCAATAGCCCTCAGTGCAAGGAGATCGCAAAGCCATCATGTGTTCACAAGAATCACATGTTCGAGTGCCCTAAGCACGGTGCAACCAATGCCGCCTTCGGCGTTTGTCATGCGTGCGAGGAGGAGGCAAGGCGAGAGTGCATCGGCAAACAGAAGGAGGGCGAGAAAAGACGCGAAGAGGAGCTGAAGCAAAAGAAGCTTCAGAAGGAGGAAGACAAGATCAAGGAGAAGAACGACAAAAAGCAGAAGAACTACGAACAGCGGCAGAAGCGCAAGTCGGAGGGCTCGTCTGCCTCTGAGTCTCCGTCTTTCATCTCTACCTCTGAGTCCACGACTGGCACTTCTGCCTCTTCTACTGCTCAGTCGCCGACTCGCACTTCTGGCTCTGAGTCTTGAGCTGCTTGTCAGTATCATTAGCCCATCATCATCATCGGCATTCATTCGCTCCCTTTTTCATCAGACTGTGTTATCGGTTACAGTTGAGGGTTTTCTTTAAGGAATTGGTCGACTTGCGATGGATTTTCTTGGAGTTCTGTATACGGCATACCTGCTAGCTTTGTAAGTTGGAGTCCACCATGCTCAACTACCTTGGACAACTACTGATCATTCTCACAGAATAGTAGACCGTCAACACGATCTGGTCTCTTCAGTCTGCGCACTCACAGCCTCCAGACTTGATGTAGGGGCGCTCTTTACTTCTCTTGTTTGGGATTGGTTGTCCACTCTTTGTTAGTCTACACTTGGTCGTCCACCACAGTCAGCACCTTGTCAGCTGAGAACTACATTATTGAACACTTTGTCACATCTTTACGACTTTTACCACTTGGAACTCCAGATCTAACAGGTTACAGTGATGAGCATCATGAATCGCTATGTGACCATTACCAGGTGCATATGAGGAGGCCACGGTGCTGCCCAGAAATCATTGGGCGATCTCCTGAACCACGAGTTCAACACCCGAGGGACCGTGAGGGCATCCCAAAAGAGGGGAACCTCGTTGAACTCTAAGCCTTTGCCACGTCGTCAGTGTACGAGTTCGAGGGTCTTTGACAGTTTCAGCAGAGGAAACTTACGCAATGCGTCGACAACCTCCTGCGTCTCGCCACCGAGTAAACCATAACCTTGACCTGTATCGACAGTCAGGCCGCAAAGTATGACTGTTCAATGTCCGCGGTAAATAATATATCCGCGGTGAGAGATGGTTCAGTATTGCCATTGAACCTATCTTCGGGCCTCCTCGACCTAGAACTCCGGACCGGGGATCTCGCCATGTCGCGCCTGGAAGATGGCCAAGTGGTTCAGTCCCAGGTAAATGAAACGAGGCCACGGTCCTGCCCAGAGAGCAGTCCTCAATCTCCGGAGACCAGAACTACGCACTTTGGATCGCAGCTCGAATCGGCCTGGACTTCTAGAGAGCCAGTCACCAGCCATATGTTGTAAAACAGATCTATTCCAGCTTGGTTCACAGGAGAACTGTTTCCTGTCCTGGGATGCGATGCTCGCTATATGGTGCCTGGACTCGGGGATCGGGACCATCTTCGGTCTCCTACAAAAGTGCGCAAAACGAGATCTACATGGACTTCAGGATACCTGCAGCCATATCTGGAGTGTGCTACAATCCGCCCTGCTGCGCAAGTAGGCTCTTGGAACCGGGGTGTTGACCCTTTTCCATCCAACACTGTCTTGTGTAACACCAAAACTGCGACATAATTTTAAACTTTGTTTGTCGGATTAGGGTTAGGACGTTCAAACCGAGAATTTGAGACCATGCGATAAAACCCATCAAATCAAATGATATCTGTCTGTTTCGGATACAACTGACTCGGAGTGAACTGAATGCGTTTTAGCTTACATGACCTCAGAACACACATGCTCATGACAGGTCAGGGAATGATATTCGTAGCATCGTAAGAGAGCGAGAGGAAATATGTGCAGGCCTATGATAATAGAACCATGAACAGCAACAGAATGCATCACCGTCACCAGCCGCCGTAATAGCCGCCACTGCGATGACCCGTCCACCACCTGGAGTATGAGCTGGTATCTGTAACAAAGTCAGTTTACGCACATATTCATCGCACACACCACACAAGAAAAAAAAAGAGAAAAAAGGCTCACCTCGCTCAGTGCTGATACCCAGCTGATCAGCAACATTCCGATACCCCTCAGCCCCAACCTTGCCCGTCGTCTCAATCTTCTTAACCATATCCTGATCCCCCTCCCACGGCGTCCGACAATAAGGACACGTGACCTTCGCAACCGTCCCCTGTGCCCTCTTGGTAGCAGCCCACATCTCCAAACAAGTCTTGTGCATGTTCTGCCCACACGACGCCCGGCAGTACACAAGGGCCTCCCCCTTCTCCATCCCCTCGTAGCAAATCGGGCACTCCCCCTCAATTGGCTTCCGGTTCCTATCTTCCTTCCCCTCGCCATCCTCCGACGGCACCGGCCCGGCAGTCTCAAAGATCTCCCTCAACTCACTACCCAGTAGCGCAAGCTGATAGACATACTCGTACCTGGCCCGCAGGACCCTCGCCATGACATACAGCACGTGCTTGCACTGATTCCCCGCCTTGGCGTGCGGACAGTCGCAGCTCGGCTGCCGCGCGATCACGACGGTGTAGATGTTTCCTGTGCTGCCGGCCAGCTCGACGGTTTCCTCCTGCTCGTCGCCGTGACCGACGCGGGAGCGCGAGAGGACGAAGAAGCGCTGCGATGTGGCGCGGCTGTAGACTTCGCTGAAGGCCTGTGGGGCTTTGGGGCGGTAGCGACGGAGGCGTTTTTCCTCGTTTGGGTCGCGCTTGACTCTGGGTGACTTGGCGAGCTTCTTAGAGGGCGAGGCAACATCGCTGTCGTCGCCGCGCTTGCGCTTCTGGCTGGTGCTGGGTGCCTGGTCTGCCGCCATGGTTGTGGCGGGGTGTGGCCAGATAGATGGAGGGTCTGTCCGTGTACCGGTATTGACGAATGCCAGGTGCTAAAAACCGTTTGCGGAGCCAGAGGTTTGTTACGTTTGTTTTGTTTGTGTGTAGTTGTCGTCTGAAGTTGGAATAAGCGATCCTTGCGATCAGCTTGCCCAAAAGTGGCGAATCCACGATCCCTGCTGGGGGTGGGAGGTGGGGGCCTGCTAGCGCTCTCTTGGCATCCCTGTCGTTCTCGGCAGGGACCGAACCCCGCTCGGCAATCGGGGTCCAGGCCCTCTGCCACCACTTAAAAGATAAGGTACACGACGTCGAGCTCCTCAAACATTCACACTTTCGGGACGCTTACACATACAGTTCTTTCAATCAGCTGACACAATGACGTTCACCACCGAGACCTGGCAGTCCAAAGCTGCAGCAAAGAAGGCTGCCATCCTGGCCAGCATCCCGGAAGAATGGCGCTTATCGCCGTCTCAACTGAAGCTGGCCGAGGGGGTGCGAGATATCACCGGCCCCTTTATCCAGCAGTTCCTGGACCACGATACCATCGCCATTACATCTCTCGACAGCGTGCCAATTGTCGAGGCTATCAAGAGCGGGAAGCTCTCCGCGGTGGAGGTCACCAAGGCCTTCTGCAAGACTGCTGCTATCGCTCACCAGATTGTATGCTATCTTCTCACATGATAAGCATGTGTTAGATGTTCTAGTGGTGCTAATATGGCTGACAGAATCCCTGTATCCTTGAGATATTCTTCGACAAGGCTCTGGCCCGAGCACAGGAACTAGACGACTACCAAGCGAAGCATGGCCGAACTATGGGTCCGCTCCACGGCCTGCCTGTCAGCCTGAAGGATCAGTTCCATGTCAAGGGTGTCGATACTTCGATGGCATACGTCGGCTGGATCGGCGGTAACTGCGGCGTCTTTGATGACGGCTTGGTCCACAAGATCGAGAGCCAGATCACAGGAGAGTTCCTGTCCGTTGGAGCCGTACTGTATTGCAAGGTATTGTATATCGAGGCGGTGTTAAACTCTTGCCAGACTGCTGATACGTATTCATATATAGACCAGCCTACCACAAACTGTCTTTGTAAGTGGATACACCACCCCTATCTGTTGATGTACCCCGTTGCTTATGCCTGTGTAGTTCGGCGAGACTGTCAACCACATTCTTGGAACGACATACAATCCCCACAACCGTAACCTGTCGTGCGGAGGATCATCCGGCGGAGAGGCAGTTCTTCATGCTCTCCGAGGAAGTACCCTCGGTGTCGGAACTGACATAGGGGGTTCTGTGCGAATCCCGGCCGGGTTTTGCGGCACATTCTCTCTCAAACCTACTCCGGAGAGGCTCTCATACAAAGACTGTGCCAACACGGTAGGTTTCACCCTCACGCCTGCCGTCTATGCCCACCCTAGTACTTACAAGATGACAGGCACCGGGCCAATACACTTGTCGCTCAACCATAGGGTTAATGGGCACCTCGCTGGACGGGGTTGACTTGGGCTTGAGAGCCCTGCTGTCGACCCAACCGTGGATCAAGGACCCCGCAGTGGTCCCAATCCCCTACCGACAGGATATATACGATGCTTACCTTGCCAGAGGCTCAGCAGCTGGAGCAAAGCCTCTGAAGATAGGCGTCGTGTGGAACGACGGTATGGTCGAGCCGCACCCGCCTGTCCAACGTGGTCTGAAACTTCTCGCCGAAGCGGTCAAAAATGCCGGACACAAGGCAAGTCCCGTTGCTCTGGGGGGCGCTTCGTAGCATGAGACTGACCGTAGAGTAGATCGTTGACTGGAACCCTCCATCTGTCAAGGAAGGATGTGACATCCACGTACGTATCCCACATCAGCACCCAGCCCATCACACTAACTTGGCAAATTCAGCGCCGCATGCTCCTTTCCGACGGTCTCTATGATATCCACCAACAACTGGCTCGATCAGGCGAACCGCTTGTTCCCAGCCTAACAGAAGAGCTCAAACAGCGGGAGCCGCGTCCGCTTCTCGAAGTCCACGACCTCACGCTCAAAGGACTCGCTTACGAGATCAAGTACTCCGACTATTGGAATTCGACAGCAGACGACGACGGTAAATGAACATTCCAGACAACACCAATTACCAAATGCTGATGATGCGCAGGACAAGTCGTCGACGCCGTCATCATGCCGGTTGCGGCGTCTGCTGCTGTTGTTCCCGGGCAGTACTATCACATTGGTACGCGCTTCGCACTTTCCACCAGACCTTGTCACGGGACTCGTCGCTGACTTTGAGCCAGAGTACACCCGCGTCGCGAACGCGCTCAACTATAGCAGCGTCGTCATACCCGTCACCAAGGCGGACAAGAGCGTGGATACCGCCGACAAGACGTACCAACCCATCGACGAGCTGGACCGCAAGAACTGGGAGGCTTGTAAGCATTTCCCCAGTACAAGTCGTCGCTGACAGATGCGTTTGCTAATCACTCTGTGACGTTGTACAGATGATCCCGAGATTTACGACGGTGCTCCAGTGGGGCTTCAGATCATGGGGCGTAAGTATGAAGAGGAGAAAGTCCTTGCCATCGCCAAGGTCGTCTATGCGGCCTTGTTGGAGGAGAAGAAGGGCGTTAAGGCCGCGCTCTAATTTTCACCGGCTCTCGTACTCTCTGCGTGTCTTGGTCGCGAGGCATACATTTAGATCGCAACATGATCCTCCACAATCCTTCTCTCAGCTAGCACCATCCACCTTCCGATCCAAAGACTGTCCCAAACACATATCATAATAAACCCCCTTCCGCGCAATCAACTCCTCATGCGTACCACTCTCCACAACCAGCCCCTGGGCAAACACATAAATCGCATCCGCATTCTTAACGGTAGACAACCGATGCGCGACAGCAACCGTCGTCCGCCGCCTCTTCTTCCTCGCCTCCTCCTCCCCCACTCCCCCCTTCTCCCCGTCCCCGTCCCCGTCCTCGTCTTCTTCCTCCGCCCCCATAGCCCGATCCAGCGCCCGCTGCACGATCCGCTCGCTCTCGGTGTCGAGGCTGCTCGTCGCCTCGTCGAGCAGCAGCAGCCTCGGCCGCCGCACCAGCGCGCGCGCGATGGTGATGCGCTGGCGCTGGCCGCCGGACAGGCGGAGACCTTGGGAGCCGCAGGGGGTTGAGAGCCCGTCCGGGAGGGAGGCGATGAAGTCGTAGATGTTGGCTTGCTTGCAGGCTTGGATGATCCTTTCCTCAGTTTCTGGATCGTTTGCAGAGAGGGAGGTGGTAGAGGGGTTTATGTCGAGCAGACCTAGGGCGATGTTGTCGCGTATTGAACCTTGGTATAGGACTGGTTCTTGCTGCACTAGGGCGATGGAGGAGCGGTAGGTGCCGAGGTGGATTGAGGATGCGTCAGTGCCCGATAAGAGGATGGTGCCTCTTGTGGGGGAGTAGAAGCGCTCGAGGAGCGAGATCATGGTTGTCTTGCCTGAGCCGGAGGCGCCGACTAGGGCTACGAAACTGCCGGGTTGTATCTATTCCGTCTTCGGGTGAGTCGATTGTGATGGAGGGAGACACGGGGATAACACACCTTGATTGACACCCCCTTGAGCACCTTCGCCAGCGGCCGCTGCGGATAGGAGAATTGCAGGTCCCGGCACTCGACCGCCGCGCCTGATGCTCCGTCATGCCATTGTTCGCCGTGTGGTGGGTGATCGTCTCTCATTTCTGTGGACACTTGTCCTCTGAGCCAGAAGATGTAGTTCATGGCCGATATGGCCTTGGTAAGGCCTAAGTCGAGGTCAGCAGTCATTCAACCTGGCTCGACATGGACCATCGGACTTACTGGTGCTATACTGGAAGAACGCGGCCGCAGCCTCGCCGGAGAAGATGACGCCGATGAAGACGGTATAGAACTGGTCTGCGGTGTAGTCGCCGAAAGAGATGAGCCGGCCACCGTACCTGGAAAACTGTCAGTAAGCCCACTTCCGTGTCTGCTGGTGCGGTAAGAGGGAACGCACCAGAACCCCAACGCCATGGCAAGAAATGATATCGACTGGCTCAGCGAATACCAAAACATAGTCCACCCCAGACTCTTGACTGAGCGGGCGGCAATACACCTCAGACTCTCCTCGTACCGTCTAAGAACCTCGTGCTCGAGTGCCAGGGAAGCCACCGTCCTGATAGCCGACACCGCCTCCGACGCGATACCGGCACTATCAGCGAACCGCGAGGCCGTATCCCCGTCGAGCTTGAACTCGAGTCGTATCCGCAGGTATCCAGAGACGACAAGAGGAGGCAGAGCCCCGAAGACGAGGACCAGACCCAGCTTCCAGCCTGTGGCGATAGCCAGAATGCAGCTGGACGTCAACTGGATAATGATAATCATGATCAGGCCGATGTTGAATGACAGAAGCTCCTGCATCTGCTGCGGCTCGGTAGACAGGCGAGACACCAGGGCGCCGGTCGTGTTGGAGGGCGAATCGAAGAAGGCCATGCCCTGGCGGAGGATGGAGTTGAACATATCGAGCTTGTAGGCCTTGATGATCTTCTGGGCGATGACGTTGCACACCCAGCCCAGCACTGCGTACGCGACGAGGTTGCCCAGGGCGACGACGAAGAACATGAGGGCGTAGAAGTCCCCGCGTCGCACCATGGCGTCGCCTGTTAGTTGGAATGCGGAGGTGACGCGGGAGAAGAGGATTGCGAGGGCTGGGTAGGTGGCTCCTGGGACATGGTTAGTTAAGATACTTTATAGATCGATTGCCCATTCAACTTACCGCCCACCACTGCGCAAATGGTGAAGATAATCCACACCGTGTACAGACTTCTCTGCTCCCGAATGACGATGGAGAGACACTTGAAGAGGTTGTAGTTTGGGAGACCTTGCACTTCCTGGAGCTCGTCACTATCGCCAATTCGAGCCTGTGAGGTATTTCTCACGGACGGCGTCTTCTCCGTCACCCCTTTCTCCAGCTCGCCGACCTCAACATCGGTCTCCTCCTGCAGTTCACCACCTTCCTTATCACCCGCACCAGTCTCACCCAAATCCTGCGCCACCACAAGCCTAGCATAGATCCCCCTCTCAGGCCCCCTAGCAACAAGCTCATCATGCGTCCCACCCTCCACCACCCTTCCGGCATCAACAACAACAATCCGATCCGCATTCCTAACAGTGGCCAACCGATGCGCAATAACAACCACCGTCCGCCCAACAGCAACCCGGTCCAACGCCCTCTGCACAATCTTCTCAGCCGCAGGATCAAGCGCACTGGTAGCCTCGTCAAGCAGCAGCACCCGCGGGTTCGAAACCACCGCCCGCGCGATCGCGATGCGCTGCTTCTGCCCGCCGGACAGCAGTCCCGCGCGCTCGCCGATCGGGGTGTCGTACCCGTTCGGCAGCTGGGAGATGAACTCGTGCGCGTACGCCGCCTTGCAGGCTTCTTGCACGAGTTTCGTCTTTTCCGCGTGCGAGATGTCGTTCAGCGGCGTGCCGGCTAGTCCGTTGGCGACGTTTTCGAAGACGCTGCCGGAGAAGAGGGTGGGCTCTTGTTGGACGAGGCGCACGGTGGTGCGGAGCCAGCGGAGGTTGTAGTCTGATAGTGGTGTGCCGTCCAATGTTACGGTGCCGGAGGTGGGGGTGAACCAGCGCTCGATCAGGCCGATGAGGGTCGATTTGCCGCAGCCGCTGGGCCCGACGATGGCGGTTGTTTTGTTTGCGGCGATGGTGAGGGAGAGGTTGTTGAGTACCTGTACCCCGGGTCGAGACGGGTAACAGAAGGAGACGTTGGAGAACTGTATCTCTCCCCGACATGAATCCGGTGCCAGCCCAGACTCGGAGAGCGAGTCGATCTGCGACGGCCGGTCAATGGTGCGAAAGAGCTCGTCTGCGGCAGCTGCTGCTTTTGAGATGATGACCGTTTGCGGTGCGATCTGAGTAAGAGCTTGCGCCGCTAAGAGGACGGCGAAGATGACGGTGATGACCTGCCCGGGCTGCTCAATCTCGCCGTTCCGATACATCCTGACGCCCTGCCAGAAGGCCAGCCCGTACCCGGAGAAGATGGAGAAGAACTCAACGGAGAAGAGCACGGCATAGTTGGGGCTCTTCTTCCTGCCAACTTCGCCTGCCTCATCCAGAATATCCTCGTACTGCCGAGCGAGCTTGGGATACGCCCAGAAGGCGTGCACGGTGCGGACGCTCGCAAACGCCTCCTCCGCCAGCCGGCCGGCACGGGCGTGGATAGACATGATGTGGTTCTCCTGGGCCGTATCGATGACCATGCACACGCAGGTGACCAGTAGGATGGTGGGCACCACGCAGATGCAGATGAGGGTGAGCTTCCATTGCACCGCGAAGGCGACGATGAAGGCCGCCACGAAAGTCGAGATGGCCTGCACCGCGAGGCCGAGTTTCTCCGATATGCCCGAGTTGACGAGGTTTCCGTTTGTGGTGACGTAGCCAGAGACAGAGCCAGCTTCGGAGGAGTCGAAGAATGCGATTTCTTGGCGGAGGGTGTGGCGGAGGAAGGAGAGCCGGAGGGATCTCGTGGTGCGGATTGCGTTGGTTGAGATCAGGACCGTCCAAGCGTAGACTAGAATGAACTTGGCGATGAACAGATAGACGAACCAGAGAGTGTATTTGTTCACCTCTCCACGGTAGTCCTCCGGGCTGATGGATCCGATAAGGTAGTTGTTGAAGATGGTGACGAAGCGGCCGAAGACGATGTCCATTAGAGGAAGAAGGGCCCCTGCTGCCACCATGCATACAAAAGCAACGGCATTTAGACACCATCCAATGGTGTCATTGTAGGAAAAGACCCGCTGTCGTCGATTAGACTTCGGGACTCGATCCATCAACCAGGTCTATTAGACTTACCAGGTAGCTCTTGAATGCCGACGACTCCTGGCTTCCCACACCTCCATCTTTCGTCACGGTCCGCTTCGTCTCACCTGCATTGCTGCCAGTGACCTGGTCAGAGTAGCTAGGGCTATCAGACATATGATTTAAGGTTGTGACGTGTGTCTACTAGGTCAAGGCTCGAATAGAGTCAGAAAGAGGGATGGACTGTCATTGCAGGGACCAACAGGCGCATTTGACTTATACGACTTATATGCAGCACGTTCCTCAGATTTCCGATGCTCAGGCCATCGAGGTGCAAAGGACCAAGCGAAAACTACGACATTTCGTCTTGGCTTTTTCATCTTCTCGGCCGGCGCAGCCATATTTGGCTGCCGTGTAGAGTCACAGAACACGGAAGCGGAGTTCGCGGACGGCGACCCGGGACCCGCGGCACCCCGCGCTGGTGGAGTCTTGAGTCGAAGATGTCATTGGTCGGCTCGTCGGCCGCGAGTCTCGGTCTCGGTCTCTCACTTGTTTCCTTCACCTCGACGCTCATATTAGGCATCACGCATCTCATCATCTCCAACGGATCAAAACTGTTTCTCCAGTTCTTTCAAAGTCGATCAATTTCGTCACACGATAGGCGAGCGGTGGGGGATATGCAGCGCTCTCCCTCAGTGGCCGCGGAGGGCGGCGACAGCGGCGACGGTGGCATAGTCAAGCGTGCTGTATGATCTCCCCCTATTGAGTGCCATGTTGCCAAGGACGGTTATGGACGGTGGCAGATGTTATATGGTGGATCGGCGTATTGGCATTGTTGAGTTAGACGAGTACTTGGCTGACTGAAACCCATCCGCGGACTCCGACTACAGTGTGACCAGTGTCGAACAAGAAAGGCAGGTCTCAATCTATCATCTCGTGCTCCACCTAATCATGCGGACTATTACAGGTTGGCTGACTGTGTGGCCTCAGATACGCTGTGACAAAGAGTCTCCGTGCTCCAACTGCCGCATCGCTCAGAGATCATGTAGTTCGACCGGGCTCGGCCAGAAGCCGAGAGAGCCTCGCCAGCGCGTCCTCATCTCGAGCCAATACGAGAAGAAGATTGACTATTTCGGAAACCGCCTGGCCGGCATCGAGGACCTCCTGCGCGAACTGACCATTTCTCTCAAGAGCCATCCCACAAGCGGCAGCAGCAGCTCGGGAACAGTAGCATCCATACCGCAACCCCCAACTGGACAACACCATGGCTCCTCCTCCAATTCCAGGACCACGCCCTCGTCCGCCCCGGCGACTGCCGTGTTCGACGATGGCGATGACACCGACGCATCGTCAGATATGGGTGATGCGGCCTTCGAGGGCCAATCGTCACTCACCGCGCACACAGTCCAAGCGAGTGCGTTCCTAGAGCACGTCGTCGAACGTGAGCGCTGGAACAACCAGCAGATGAGCCCAAACATGCAGTCCGCTCTGTCCAGCTTGCAGCAGATCGTCGGCCTGCAGCAACAGAGGAAGAAAGGCCGGATGGCGGGCTCACTGTCGAGGCGAGAGGTAAAATTCCCGAACCAGAAGCCCGTTCCGCCGGGAGGGCTCAAGGACTTGCCCATGCCGCCTGTCCAGACGGTCGTCGGCATGCTGAGAGAAATCAAGGGTAGGATCCTTCCCATAGTTTCTCCGTGTCGTCCGTGTCCTAATGCGTCGCGCGTAGATAAACCACCCGTCACCTTCACCATCATATGCGCCTTTATCGCCGTCGAGGACTTCACCGAGTCCTGTCGGAAGGTGTACTTTGCCACCGAGGACTTCAGCCTGTCCACCTTTATCGTGGTAAATGCCGGACTGTACTATCTGTTCCAGGAGAAATTCATCATCGCGGACGAGAATAGCGGCACAGCGGCTGAATACCTCAATTATCATCACATGTGCCGTGATAACCTCGAGACAGCGCTCGCCAACCTGCCCTTCTTCATGCCACCGAAGATGGAGACGATTGAGGCTTTGCTTCTTGGGGTATGTCCTATGTCCTTCCCTTCACCTTGACCATCTGTAGCGTCCGTCCAGACTAACGGAAAGAAACAGGCCGGTTACGCCATAGAGCTTTCCAAGCCGTCCCTAGCCTGGCAACTGAACTGCTCGGCCTGCACCCTGTGCACCTCGTTAGGCTACCACCGCCAAAGCCCGTCCCAACCCGCCAGCGGCCAAACGCCATCCCAGCCGCCCCCGCCCGCCGATCCCCTGTCCGAGAAGAAGCAAGCCCTCTTCTGGTTCGCCTACATGCTAGACAAGGGCCTGGCGCTCCGCTTCGGCCGCGCCTCCGTTCTGCAAGACTACGACATCTCGCTGCCCCGATCAGTGTCCGGCACAGGCGACACAATCGGCCGAGTAGCCGGCTCCGCCGCATCCCCGGACCCGTGGGCGGAGATCCTCGAGTTCTGGATCCGGCACGCCGAGATTCAGGGCCATACGTACGAGTACCTCTACAGCTCCGCGGCGCTGCAGCGCAGCGTCGAGTCGCGCGTCGAGAGCGCCCGCTTGCTAGTCGAGAAGCTGAGCAATGTGGCCGCCCGCACGGCCAAGCTGGGCGCTGCCATTGTCGCCGAGGAGGAGAGTAAACACGGTGATGCGCACGGTCAGGCCGTGGCGCTGATGGCCATAAACATGGTGCTCAAGAGCGACGAGGTGTCGCACTATTCGACCCTGGCCCTGATCTACCGCGCAATCCCGCCGTCTGAACCGGGTCGTCCGAGCAGGTTCAACGAGGAATGCATCACCGCCGCGAGGGCGGCTTTCGCATCGCATCAGGCCTGCATGGAGATCACGGCATCTAGCGCCTTCATGAACGCAGCGTACCTGCACTGGACGATCTTGTACGCGCCCTTCGTGCCGTTCATCGTCATATTCTGCCACGTAATCGAGACGAGCGACAAGGAAGACTTGCGGCGGCTGGAGGAGTTCGTCACCAGCCTGCAGGTATCGCGCGCCGTGTCGGGGGCCGTTGACAAGCTGCACCGGCTGTGCCGCATCATGTGCGACGTCGCGGCGCTGTATGTCGAGGCCAAGGAGTCCGAGAACCAGATGGCGGACGCGAACATGACGCCGCTCGGGAACGATTTCAATATGTACCTGTCTCAGCTGGGGTTCATGCCGCCTCCTGCGCAGCCCAGCTTCGATGCCGGCGGCGGCGACGTGGCGGGTGGGTCGATGGACAGCGATATGCTCAATGCGTCGTACCAGGCGGCGCAGCTGGGCGACTGGTTCGAGGGGGGGAGGCATATGATGGGTCTGCTGGAGGAGGACCTGTCGCAGTTCCAGCCGGAGCCGGGCGTGTGGTCGATTTATGGCCAGCGGCAGCCCTACTCCTTGATTTCCAAACCCCCTTAGGTCTGAGTAGGCATTCGAATGTGCCAACGAGGCGTCCTCAGTGTCAGACCTGTGCCGTGTGTAAATATAATCGATGTTGTTCCTCCCTCGAGATTTCCGGGTATCATCCATAAGTGCCCAAACGCCGCCCAATGTAAAATCAAGTGTCATGCACCATCCATCTCCTGCTCAATCGGTTGGATGTCTTGGATCGTAAACCTCGTATCCTTCGTCCTCGGTATCGCTCTCGACAGGATCATATCCGGTATCATCACCACTCTTCTTCCCCAACGCCACGAGCGGTTCATCCACTTTAGCAACATCCTCTTGCACCGGCTCCTCGGCCTTAGCACCCTCAACCGGGACAAAAGCAGCCTTGAATCCACTCTTTTTAAACCCGCCCTTCTTGAACCCTCCTCCAGCCGCAGCACCGCTACCACCGGCGCTGTCGGCTCCCAGCTTGATGCTGATGACGCCGTCGGCCTTGGCCTCCTGCTTCCTGGCGCGGGCGGCGGCTTGCGGGTCGCGGACCATCTGCTTCATGTCCTTGAGGCGCTGCTTGTGGCTGTGGTCGTAGGATGACAGGTGGGCTTCGTATTCGTTCATGCGGCTGTAGCCCTTTTGGCAGAGTTGGCAGTAGAAGGACTTCTGGGCTTCGCGGGCGGCAGCTGTCTGCGCTGGGGGGAGGGTTTGGAAACGCTGGAGGGATGTCAGCACGGTGTGTCACGAGAAGCATGTAAGAGTTGAGAGTGACTTACTGGAGGCATCTTGTCGGCAGTCCGGTGTTGTCGAACTACGAAAAGTATCGTGGCTATGGCTGCATGTATGACTGGATAGGATGTGGTATTGATGGAGGAAGTGAGGACGAGGACATGGGCCTGCAGCGGTACAAGGGTACAAGTAGTATGGAGAGATTGGCCAATCACAGCCTGCATCGAGATATGCTACTTATTTTGGCGGGGTGGCGGGGCTTCAGCTGCCGTCCATCGCGGTGACTCGAAGTTTGACTCAACGCCAAATGCCAAAATATTGACACACAATCACCAGGACAAGCTCCGCTTTTTCCTTTCCTTTCCGCTTCTTTTAACATCAAGGCTTGCCCAGAGTCTACCACGGCAAGCAAGAAACGCAATCATGGACGCTGCTAAACAGGCGGTTGAGGCCGTCACGGATGGCATCAAGAATGCCACAATTGGCAAGGACAAGCCAGCAAAGGCACCAAAGGCCGACAAGGGCGCAAAGAAGGAGAAGAAGAGCAAGGGAGCAGCCGCCCCAGCTGGCGAGGCTGCCGGAACCCTCGAGATGAACCCTCCCCCAGACTTCCTCCAGACTCGCCTCGACATGTTCGACCGCCTCAAGAAGAAGTACGACGAGGAGCTGTCCAAGCGCCCCCGCGAGCAGATTACGATTACCATGCCCGACGGCTCCGTCAAGACGGGCACCAGCTATGAGACCACCCCCGGTGATATTGCCAAGGGCATCTCCAACAGCTTGTACAAGCGCTCGGTGGTCGCGCGGCTGGACGGCGACGCGAACAAGCTGTGGGATCTGGACCGTCCGCTCGAGCAGAGCTGCAAACTCGAGCTGCTGACCTTCGACGACGACCAAGGCAAGCAGGTCTTCTGGCACAGTTCGGCCCACATACTCGGCGAGGCCTGCGAGCGGAGATTCGGCTGCTCGCTCTGCATCGGACCCCCGATCGACGACGGTTTCTACTACGAGATGGCGTTACCGGAGGGCGGTGCGGTGCATGCCGGCGACTGGCAACCCCTAGAGCAAATCGTGGGCGGTATCGTCAAGGAGAAGCAAAAGTTCGAGCGGCTGGAGATGACAAAAGAGGACCTCCTCGAGATGTTCAAGTACAACAAGTACAAGCAATACATCATATCTACAAAGATCCCCGACGGCACATCCACCACCGTCTACCGCAACGGCCCCCTGATCGATCTGTGCCGCGGTCCCCACGTGCCCGACACAGGCCGCGTCGAGGCCTTCTCCATCATGAAGAACTCGGCCTCGTACTGGCTCGGCTCGCAAGAGAACGAGTCCCTCCAGCGCGTCTACGGCGTCTCCTTCCCGGACAAGAAGAAGATGGCCGAGCACAAGAAGTTCCTCGAGGAGGCCGCCAAGCGCGACCACCGCAAGCTCGGCCGCGAGCAGGAGCTCTTCATGTTCAACGACCTCTCGCCCGGCTCGGCCTTCTTCCTGCCCCACGGCACCCGCATCTACAACACCCTGATGGAGTACATCCGCGAGCAGTACCACAAGCGCGACTACCAGGAGGTCATCACCCCCAACATCTTCAACTCGGAGCTGTGGAAGATCTCGGGCCACTGGGAGTTCTACAAGGACGACATGTTCGTCATCGACCTCGACAAGGAGAAGTTCGGCCTCAAGCCCATGAACTGCCCGGCCCACTTCCTCATGTTCGCCCACGCGCCCCGCGTCTACAACCAGCTGCCATGGCGGGTCGCCGACTTCGGCGTCCTGCACCGGAACGAGGCCAGCGGCGCCCTGTCGGGCCTCACCCGCGTGCGCCGCTTTCAGCAGGACGACGCGCACATCTTCTGCCGCCTGGACCAGGTCAAGGCCGAGATCCTGGACCTGTTCGACTTCCTCTCGGAGATGTACGGCCTCCTCGGCTTCACCTTCAAGGTGCGCCTGTCTACGCGGCCCGACAAGTTCATGGGCAAGATCGAGACGTGGGACACGGCCGAGGGCATGCTCAAGGAGGCCCTGGACGGCTTCTCGTCCGGCCCCGGCGGCGTCCCCTGGACGCTCAACGAGGGCGACGGCGCCTTCTACGGGCCCAAGATCGATATCAAGATCATGGACTGCCTGAACCGCGAGTGGCAGTGCGCCACGGTCCAGCTGGACTTCATGGGCCCCGAGAACTTCGGGCTCGAGTACGTCACCTCTGAGGCGCGGCCCGCGCACAAGGACGAGGAGGAGAAGGCGCCCAAGGTCGTGGAGGAGGCGAAGCAGCAGCAGCAGGTTGTTGAGGAGGGCAAGGAGGTCAAGCCCAAGGCGAGGGTGATTAAGCCCGTCAGCCCCGGGTGTGCGCGCCCTGTCGTTATCCACCGTGCCATGGCTGGCTCGATAGAGCGGTTCATGGGTAGGCTTATTCCCCTGCTTTTCACGTCTATTGACAATATCCACTGACTTTTGACTCTAGGCATCCTGATCGAGCACTTCGCCGGCAAGTGGCCCTACTGGCTCAGCCCACGGCAGATCATGGTCATCCCCGTCGGCATGGGCTTCCTCGACTACGCGCTCGAGGTGCAGAAGATCTTCAAGAAGGAGAAGATGTACGCCGACGTCGACACGACGGGCAACACGCTCCCCAAGAAGATCCGGAACGCGCAGCTGGCGCAGTATAACTTTATCTTTGGTATGTCTTCCTCGCCGTATATCTTCTGACCCAACACTGTAATCTAACTTGTATCGAACAGTCGTCGGTGCCGAGGAGAAGGAGAACCGCCAGGTCAACGTCCGCTACCGCGACGACACCTCGGCGCAGGACCGCGGCAAGCCCGTGCCGCTCGAGGAGACGATTGAGAAGCTGCGGAAGCTGAAGGCTGATCGGGGGAGCTACAACCCGTTCCCGTCTGTGGTCAAGCCCAAGGCGGTGGAGGAGAAGAAGGCGTAAAGCGGAGCTTGGTGGTTCGGCATGGGTTTAGACGTTCAAATGCTGTAGCTTTGACGAATCGAAGTACATCTGCTGTGTCTGTGTAGCAAGTGGTCTCTTTGTCTCCGTCTGTCATTTATCCGTCCCATGGTCCCATCGTCTGCCCGTATTAACGTCCCAACCGTGCAATATTACTGTCGTCCGTCCGGCCGTAGTGTCGTGTCAAGTACTCGTCCGTCTATATCAACATCTGGCAGAGGCTTACAAATTACGATGCGCATCAACCCTCGAGTTCAACACACCGCAAAGTATTCGAAATATACAGTGTTTGGAGCCTAGCTCTGTTCACCAGGCGTTGTCTCCCTTATCCTACAATATTAATCATAACCGCCTATCGATACACCTCCATAACCATTCTCACACCCTCCCAACTCACAACGAATCGTAGCGCCGCAACTCCCCTCAGCGACACGCCAAACACCTAAAACGTGTTCTGCATATCAGGGTACTCCTCAGCACTAGCGTGCAAATCCGCAAAGATAGCCTCCGAATTGTCCTGACTCAACGCCTCCATGCGCTTCTCGTCTTCCTCAGCGAGCTCCTCCAGCTCTTCGCGGGGATCCTCCTCTCCCTTCTCCTGATCCTTGGGCGGCTCCGTCGCCTTCTCGATGCCAGACGACTCGCCCACCAACAAGATCTGCGCGCCCTCGACGTCGAGGTGCGTGGGCTTCGTGGGCGCCCAGCGAAGGGAGTGGAAGTCCTTCTTGATCCTGGTACAAGTCAGCTACATTTTTTTCTGTCGAATGCTAACGTAAAATGGCAACTCACTCCTCAGGAAACTCCGGAGCCTCGGGCAACCGCGCCCCCCCAGGCGGCGGAAATTCCGGGTTCCGCGTACTGATAATAAAACTCCCCTTCTCCTTCAGCCCCAGCTTCTCCTGCACTTCGCCCAGCTCTTTGGGTCTGGTCAGGATATAACACAGATGGCTCTCGCGGCCCGTAGTCGTAACAGCATACACGCCCTCGGCCTCGGGCTTGGCGGCGGGCGTGTGCTGCGTCCCCCGCGTCTTGGTCTCGTAGTCGTTGCCGGCCAGGAACTTGTCCTGCAGGTCTTGGAAAGACGCGCCCGTCTTCTCGACGAAGGAGATCCAGCGCTCCCGGCCGGTTTTGGGGAAGGTCTTTTTGGGGACTGCGATTATGCGGGATAGGTTGGTGGGCTTGGAGGAGGAGGGGGAAGAGGATGGGCGGAGGAGGAAGTAGGTCCGGGCGATGTCGTTTACGGAGGAGGGGTCGTCTGTGTTTACGCGGCCTCGGAGGAAGAAGTAGATGATGCCTTTTTCTAGGATTGAGGAGGATGACTTGGTGTGGGATGTAGATGCTGGCTTGGTGTCTGATGTTGTGTCGGGCTCATGGTCTTGCTCTTTCGCCTTGGGCTCGGACTTGGACTTTTTGCGTCCTGGTGTGGTCTTCGTTTTGCTGTCTCGCCTCTTCGGTTGGGACTTTTGCTCTTCGTCCTGTTCCTCCTTGGCCTTGTGGCCATTCTTGGACTTGTTGTCTTTGCTGTGCGGCGTCAGTCAGATGCCATTGGAGGAGGAGCAAGCAACTTACCCGTTCTTGACCGTTTCCTCGAGAGTTTTTTGCTTCTTAGCGGTACCTCGTCTCCTGTTTGGCTCGTCTTTGTCCGCTAACTGGTGCTTCGATCCGGCCGCGACATCTGGCGCCTCCTCTGCGGCGTGTGCTTTCGCTCTTGTTGTGGGGCTCATGTTGTGTGTATCGCTGTTCGTAGCCAACGAGATTCTGTCTGACTTAATTTACGATATAATTGATGTGAACGACTAGAGAGATTGTGTTGTTGTGCTGAGACGAGGGAGTTCGTGAGTCTAGAGGTTGACTTAAGGTACAGGTGGAAATGCGGATGGCTTTGTGATGTCATAATTGCGATGTCAACCGTCTTAAATATTGGACTTGCCCCCGCAATTCACATCGGATGAATGCAGATCTACTTCGTACAGCACGCCTTTACTGTTCAATTCCGGGCACGTTTCACGGCAGCGTACAGGATTAGGTACCTTCTTAGAGGCCTATGATCGAAATGATAATCATTGAGACAACCCGACGGGCCGCAGACAATGAGCCATCTGACTGTCCAATGGCGGAGCTGCGTAGAGGCTCTACCGCATCTGCAGGTCACGACACGTGATATGCTGGCCCCTCGCCAGCTGAAATGCGCTCAGAGCCTGACTTCAACCCGGACATTGGCGTCTCCTAAGCTCTCATATCGATGCTGCCGTGGTGAATCACGTTAAGCAACATGGGCGACCAGGCAGGCAGTTCAGCCAGTCCCTCCACACCGGGTCTCAGCCAGGTCCAAGAGGGTGTCTCCACGGCCAGCCAGACACTGTCTCTCGTCCAAGGCGTCGACCAGCTCTTCGGCAACCCGATCAGCCATGCCGTCCAGACTAGGCGCCGGAAAGCGGAGAAGAAGACCTCACTCGGCGAATGGCATGACTTTCTGTATGACAGCAAGGCGGACGTCTACTATACCCCAGTCCTCGAAAGATTGAGGTTCTGGCAGTATCTCACCAAGTCGAGGGGCATTCTACGACCAGAGGGGCAATGTCAAGCCACCGCCCACTGGGCAAAACTGCTGTACAGCCTAGGAATCACCCCGACGAAAGGCCTTGTGACGAGGAGGTTAAATACGCCGGATTCTGTGGAGAATCACAAGGTTGAGGTAGACCTTGAACTCGACGGCGAGATTGTATGTCATATCATCAATCTCTACGGAAAGCCTCCATCAACTAGAGCTAGGACAGTCACCATCGAAGGGTTGACAAGAGATGCGGAATGGTCAACAGTCCTCGGTGGCTTTGGTCTGGTCCAGGACGCCAGAAAGCACAACATCCTCGGCGTGACTTACCGGCCTGCCAATGACCAGTCTCTCAAGGAGGTGAAGTTACCCTTTGCTGGCTTCTCTGACCGTTGGGGCCCATCAGATGTCGACCAACTGCTTCTCATGTACGAGCTTGCCCTGTCTTTGGGAACTTCCGACTCGACAATGGCGTGGCCAGACAAAGCATCAACACTCACAGTTCGAACAGAGGCCGTGCTACCGACCTTGAAGAATCTCTCCATCAGACCCCTAGATTTGAGCGCCAGAGGCCGAGGAGCTCCAGATCTAACATTGATAACTGCTTCGTGGATCGAGGAGCCAGACAGGATTTTGCGCCGAGTCACCCGTAACGGGGGTGCGGACGACAGTTTCCTAGCGGACGTCCTCCGCAAGGTCGATAATGAACCTCTACGGGACCATATCAAGGCAGAGCTCAGAGAGCGCACTCATTGGGTGTTTTGTTCTGAAGATCAGGCCACCTCGTCATCACCTCCAACGTCTCCCGGTCCATTGTCGCCTGTCTCGTCAAACGAATCATTTACAGACTCCCAGAGCTACTTTTACGCATTCGAGTTTTCTTCAACCCACGAGGACATATCTCCAAACTATCGGGACACGAGCTGGGAGTCTGTCTTGTCGAGTATCATCAGAGAGGTGCTCAGGGGTTACGGCGAGAAAGATGTGGGCCAGTGGAAAAAGACGTTGCACAACAACTTAGAGGCAGTCTGTGACTATATACTGTGGTACGATGTTCTGACAGGGCGGCGCAGTGTGCACGTGGACAGCCAGCGGGTGTGTCTCCTGGAGCTGGACCGGAGTTCGCATCTCTGGTCCGCTGCGGGACTCCAGCTACAACGGCCGCCATACTTTGGTGGCCTCAGAGTTAGAACTAGGCACTGAGGCGGAAGTAAGGGGTTGTGCTGGCTAAGATGCGAGAGAAGACCCAACCAAATATACCTGGCGGTGGACTCTGGTCATGATACTTATAGCAAAGCAGACCAAGCCCCAGTGATATTCCTCAATACTCATAAACCATGCTACGTATCCGCTGATGCAAAACCATTCTTGTCCAAAAGCCACCCGCTATGCTCCCCAGACGAAGCATCTAAGCCGACAAAGCCAACATAACAACCTGGTCCTCCATCTAAACAAGACAAAACCGCTGGTATTCCTCCAACCCCGTCACAACAACCTCACCCTCCACCCAACACTCCCCCTACTCATAAAGATACCTCCCCTCCATCAAATCCCAAGCCGGCTTGGGGACATTAATATCATCCACCCCCTCGAACCTGCCCTCCCTCTCAAACCTCTCCGCAAAACTAACAGTAGCATTCTGCACATCCATCCAATCCAGCTGGCTGCACGGCGCCATCACCCCGTCGGCGATGCTATCCTTCAGCCTCATCAGCGCCTCCGTCAGCCAGGCCTTGTTGCGGTACGCCCAGGTCCACTCGTGCACGGGCACCGCGTACAGCACGTTCCACATGCGCTGCAGGTCGACGATCTTGCCCACCGCCACGCGCACCAGCATCCTGCTGCCTGTGTTCTTGACGTTGACCTCGTAGTTCCGCTGCATGATCCACCGCCCGTGCCAGCTGTCGCGCGTGACGGCCAGGCGCGTGCCGGGGACGGCGAGGTGGCGCGGCTCGTGCTTGGGGCCGACTAGGAAGCACCAGGTGTATCTTTGTGCTCTTGTCAGGGACTGGATTAGGCTGGGTAGGAGAGGAGGGAGGTGAAGGGGGGGGGGGGGGGGGGGATGGGATGGACTTACTTCCTCTCGTCCGGGTCTTCGACTGGGCCGATGATGTCTGGGTCTTCGGGTTCTCGACCGGCGAAGACCTGGTTTCGGTCCGGCCCGCGGTAGAGCGCCACGTACAGGCGCCCTTTGTTGCGGCGTTTGAAGATTTCCTTTGACCACTCCTTTTGGAACAGTTTCGATTCGCGTATGCGGGTTTGGAGGCGTTCGAATTTCCCTGGTCCGGGGAGGCTGGGGTGGTAGTTTTGATATGAGTACATGATGGCGTTGGGATGCTGTTGATGCTGTGATGTGATGTGCGTAGTACTTCATACAATTAACTGCCTGTGGGTAAAGGGGATGGTGATGTCGGATGAAGTTGGGATGAAGTCGAAGCAGTGGCTGAGTTGATGAGTGTAAACCATGGGGGTCTATTCACTTCGTCGAGTGTCTTCTTGGCCTGGAAAGTCACAAGAGATGCGGTGTTCCTGCCTGGAGAGCTTTCTCGAAGATGCGACTTCCCCAGAGGACTGGGTCGTCACATCTCGGTCTTTTTTTGCCGTAGCGGACAACGTACATGCTGAGCTGCCATCGTACCTTAGTTGACGGCCTGGATCGATATGGCTGGTACTTCTCGCAAGGAAGTCGATGCGGTACTGAAGGTTCTTGTACTTGCCGCGTCACGCGAGAGCAGCCACTGCCTTCTGATATTCGCCGTAGACCTATATGCTGGTGGCTGCTTCACGGTCTGGGCGAACTGGGCGAACATGGGCTGAAACGATGGGAGTGTCTGCAATTCTTTCAGTAGTTCTAGATGTTATGCTCTAATCGTACATCTCAAAAAAGACCAGGTCGTACAAGAGTCATGTCTACATGCCGCGTCCCCGATGCAAAGTCTGAATAAATGCATCATAAATATCTGCTCCAACGCCCAGCCCATCAACGACAAGCACTCTAAGATGCGCTGGACGTAGATCCGTGTCTCTCGTATGCTCCCGTATGAATGCGCGATCCAGGCCATCGAATCCGCGTCCTCGGTGCACGGTATGCCTATAACGATCCGTATCGACATCACCAAGGCAGGTCTTGACAACCTTGGTAAATCGCCCGGCCTTGCTTCCATCAAAACAGACACCTTCCCCAGCAACTTCAACCAGGTTCCAGCAGATCGCGACCCAGGCAGAGATAATGTCCGTATCGAGAGTGCCCTCCAACACCCGAAACTCGATGGTCTTGGGCCCATTTCTAGCCCGCTCATCTTCTTCGCCGAGAGAGCTGAAGTTAAACCCCAGACGTCGATATTGAGGTGTTGCGCCGGACAGCAACCTTCCCAGCTCGCGGTGCGAGCTGGCATTCCATATCGCGCTTATCGCGGCTGTCTGCTCTTTCAATGCGTCAATAGACAGAGTATTGCATAATGGGCGTTTCGACTGTGCAAGCTGATCCTGTACAACCTTGGCAAGGCGGCTGTGTTTGGTCAGTTCGGCGCCCCAGGTGAACACATTCAGGTAGTTAGGAGACGTCGGGTCGCGTATGCTCCGTATCGAGTCTTCAGAAAGCCACAGCATTGCCGCAAGCCTCTTTAGCGTTTCCAGTGAGAGAGGTTGTCCGCCTGCCCGTCCGACATGCACGTGCACATCGCAGGTGTAGTTGACCGTTACGCGATGATGCGCCGTAAGGGCCCGAAGCACAGCAGTAATCGATGCAAACGGATTCTCCAGACCATAGCGATCATTCCACCTCTGCTTGGGCGAGCATAGTTCGACCGGAATCCAGATATAGTTATCGCCCCTGCTTTCCTCCGCGGCGGTCGGCAGCGCGGAATTGGCCTTCTTGACGATCCAGTGCGTGTCCCAGTAATCGTGCTCCAGACGCCCTGCAGCTTCGATGTCGTGTAACGTTACCGATCGCTGCTGTACCGCGGTAGCGGCGTGCTGCCAGATTGTCGAGGCCACAGATTCGTGGGCCCGGCGAATCAGAGCCCGGTTGTCGTCTTCCGGGCCGGCCTGGGCCGTGAGGATCGGCCTGCGATCGCCGTAAAAACCACTGTCTTCGGTGCCGGATTTGAGTACGGGGAGGAGGAATTTGACTTCTATTCCTGCTGACAGTGTATCAGGGGTGTCTGCAGACGGTGCATCTGTGTTTGCATCTCCCAGGGGTGGTGCGTGAGTGTGACTTGACTGTGATGTAGAACCATTGGTGTGGGGTTGTAGTTGTCGATCATCAGCGTCGACGAAGAGGTGCATATCCTCGACGCTGTCATTTGGATGCGCAGGGAGACCTCCAACTGCAAACGACGGGGTGATATTCTTGATGATGTCCTTGACCCTTTGGCCTAGGGAAATAAAGGTGCTGAGCAATGGACGAATATTGGCACGGCCCAGCTTGCTGAGCTTGTATTCGGTGGGAATGGACATGTTGAGGTTATTGCAGATGCTGATGTCGTAAAATTGAGACTTGTGAGGCGCATTGTAGTGTACTTCTGGGGGTTTGGTACCAAAGGCAGAGAGACAGAGAGGACTTGTGGTACCTAAATAGTAAGTACCCTCCCCGAGAACGTGGCAGTCATTCAGTTAGGTATTCGCCGTAAATCCGAACGACCGCTTGGCTGCATCGGTGCATCTAAGGTACCGTAAATGCGAGTGATGCGAGTGATGTGGCCCTCATGCACAGCATGCACTTGGCCGTAACCTAAATAGATGGTGTAACCTTACTCGCCGCTGCAGCCGAAAAGTATACCGATCGACCGCCTGCATGCCTGTCTTGGCAGGAAGATGAGGCAACATGTACGCCATTGAGACAGCCAATCCAGTGTTGACCAAGAGCGAATGAGATGGTGGTCGTCGGGTCGCAACAAGCTGACGACCGCAACCCAAATTTCTGGATATGAATATGTGTTGACGTCTGATCTGCCCCGATATCAACCGAACCGTTGCTAACCTCGGCCGTCGTGGCAATGCGTCCGAATGATCAAGCCAACTGTATCTGAACCTTGGGTTACACAGTTCCCGCATTGGTATATCCGTTCGCAACACCTATGTCAAAAGACAAACGCAGCAGTTGAAGCGCCAACGAGACAACGAAGTGGTTGGGTAGGATTGAAAAAGACAACACTCTGCGCGGGATGGAATCTGACCTGTCAATAATCGCACAAATAATCGCACATAAGGATTACCAGGATGAGCAACTTGTGCCCGGTGTTAGCCACAAGGTTGCGGGTAGTGTAGGCCGTTTGATGCCAAACATGTGGGAGATAGGTCCGTCCGTTTGTCATGGATACTGAAAACGACAAGGTCCTAGTCTCAGATAGCCATGAAGAGCATCGCTACCACCAGAAGAGCTGCGATATGTAGGAGCCTAGAATGTTACTGTTTGGGCGGCATGGGGGTCGGTCTGACATGAAATAAGCAGAACATGACCACCAAGAGACGGACATCATGCTCCGACAGGGAGCCAAGGAAGAAAATGAACACGAACTGGCCAATTCTCGAAGCTTGCTACGTCAATGTTGGGCTTGGTAAGCAAACCCTTGACGCCAGGTGAGGAGAGTCCCCCACTTGACGAGACTCGATTCAAGACGCAAGGTGCGTCACCCCTCCGACACACTGAAGTATAGCCAATTATCAAAGCTCGCGAGTGAACAGAAGGAGAGAAGCTCAAGGCTGTTGTATCTGGAACGGTGTCAAGCTCACATTGGACAGGCAGCCAGCAGATCAACGACAGACTAGAACTAGTCTGGCGTTTTCTCATAGGTTCCTTGTCACTTGACATCTCCATATTCTTCTAATGTGAAAGAGGAAAGCTGTTGCTAACATTTGTATAATGTCTTGAATAAAATATCTCCACTGTGAAGGTAAACATCACCGATACAGCGTCGAGCATTCACACCTCAGACACCGTACCGTTAAGATCTTGTCGACACCTCTCTCCAGCCAGCTGGTTCTTGTTGGGATGATCGCAGATAGGCACACAGCCATATACTGAAAATGAAAATGCCAGGATGGCAGAGAGATGCCGTATGATGGCGATGATGGCGAACCGGTACAGCCAAGAGGGTGTCCCACGCCTAGGTAGTTAGTAGAAGACATTCATAATCCACTTTCCTCTTGACATACGGTGACTCGAGTGGTTGATTTTCTGGAGAATACGGTCAACTGGCGGATTTTGATCCACCAGACAGTCCAGACTGCACGACTTCGTCTCTGGTTTCGACCACACAGTGCTCCAGGTTTGGCAAACACCAAATGTCCTACGTGAGAACTGCCGCTCCCAACAGTTGAATTAGCGAAACGAGGGTTCAACCTGACACGTTCTGCCAGGCAACCCACTGCAGCGGAACGTGACACCGTCGCTCCTGCATTTCCATCGCGCCTGCCTCTCGCTCAACTACCTCTACAAGTAGCTCACAACGAAAGCCTGCACCGCAACCTCACCTGACTCTCTCCAAATTTTCAATTCAAACGACCGGGAGGCACCGTCAAGACCAATCAATCCAGACACCTTCAACTTCCAAGTTCACACTTTTAAGCAAGAGAACCTGGAAGGCGCGCTTCTTGAGCAGATCCCGAGTCCATATTACCGACAATCTTCTCAACAATTTCAAGACGACAGGCTCATCCGACCGACTGACAAAGTCGTTCGATTCTCTGTCGCTGCCGTCAGATACGGTCCTGCAAGCCGAGGTGAGTTCATCATTCAAACTTCATTTTATACTATGAAGCCCAATCTGTACTACTACGCACCGAGGCACTACCCACTTGTTATCAATTACGTCGTCTGCAACAGCATCATTACTATTTTTATGTTCCCATCCTGCCCGTCACAATGGCCGAGTCAGACGAAGACTTGTACTCGCGAAGCCTTCCGAGCCAGATACTAAAACTTCTTTCAGTCAAGAAACGCAGGAGTCGCGATACGCCCCAGCAGCTTTTGAGCCACCTTCATCCTGGCCTTCCGCCGAGCATCTCCTGGAGCCGCCAATCTTACCTCCTTGCCCCAAGATGTCGTCCTACCCTCCTACTATGAGCGCGACTGGTAATGAGTCATCCGAGAAAGAGACAGCCCCTACATATCAACACCCTGCTACGCCGGCGCCAAGCGGCTATTACATGCCGAGGACACATGGAGAGCCGCACCACCCAGCCGGAGGCTCAGCTGGCCAGGTACCGGCCTACAACGAGATTGACGACAACCCACTTCCCCAGCTGGTCTTGGGCGATGCCATGCCCGAAGTATTCAAGACCAGTCCGGCCGTCTACCCCGACGCGGTCAGAGAAGACTTCGTCAGCGGCCCGATACCGGTGGGTGGCGGCGGTGAAGAGCAGCAGAGCAACAGCGCCGCAGAAGATCCGTGGTACAAGAGACATACGGTTCTTGCAGTCATTGGCACTGTTGCTGTTGTCGCCATCCTTGCGATTCTTTTCGGAACGCTTGGAGGTTTGGGTGTGTTTACAAACAACCGGAACAGTTCCACTTCAGCATCGTCCGACCCAGCACAGAATCCGAGCTCAACCTCTTCACTCAGCACGGCAGCGCCCACGAGCTCGCCAGCATCGTCCACCACATCCGTGGCAGCGACTTTATCATCCACATCCTCTGTGAGTCCATCCTACAAATTACAAATGCTGCTACACCCGCTAATACTGACTCCCACCCCCAGGCTACCCCCCCAACACTGCAGCCCCCCCACCAATGCACCGACACCTCAAAATTCATCCAAAACATCTCCTTCGTCGTCGGCAATGGGGACAGGCACGGCCTGGGCTGGACCCTGCCCAAGGCCAGCAGCCAGGCGGAGTGCTGCACAATCTGCTACTTCAACACGCTCGCGGGCTGCGACATCTGGGTCTGGAGCCCCTACGACCACCCGACGGTGCCCTGCACCATCGTCATGGGCTACTTGGGGGGCGCCCCGGACAGCAAGTGCCAGTACGGCTACCCCAACTCGACCGCCTTCACCATCCAGCTGAACGGCACGGGAGTCGGGTCGTCGGGGCCTTGCGGGAGTGGGGGGCTTATTGTGCCTGGTAGTGGTAATCCGGGTTGATGTATCTGCCTGTGTTCCAGGTCTGAGGGGAGCAGTTGGTGTTGGACAAGACGCGCGCTAGGGCCTGCGTGAGAGATTGAACGGCGTGAGCGAGGATAAGCGGACAGACACAGCGTGCCGCTTTTATGTATTTGTATTGTCTGGTCACGTCCGATGAAATCAGCGAGGTACTGTACAAGTTGTGGATATCAATGGGTTCATTCTGGTCATCTATGATGCTGGTAACCTTTTCAACCTGCCGAGGGGCTCTCACTAGCTAGCTACGGAGAGGTATGAGGGAGTCAGACGTATTCCGGCCTATACAGTCAGAGAGTCACTAGGATGTGGGTTTCTTTTTGCAGCTCAGGTTTCACATACACTCGCTATGCATGCCAGGGTTGAAAAGAGGTAGAAGAGGCAAACAGCAGATGTTGAGTCGAGCTTCCCTCAATCCAAATATTACTGAAGAGGGATTCATCATCATGAATTATAAAAGATTATGAGTTCAACATGTACTGCATTTCAAACCCGTCCTATGCCACAAACCCTTCCGGGCTCCAATCATACCACCCCATATCAACCTCATCAGTAACCCCCCACATCTCAACAAACAGCTTCTTCTCATCCTCCAGCCCCTCGGTGCTCAAAATCTCATAGACCGCCCGCCAAGCACTGTTGACCGCGCCGATAATCTACGCGTGCCCAGAACTCAACGCCTCGCCGGCGAAATGCATATGTCCGTCGGCAGCAGGCGTCATGAGCCATGGCATAAGCGAGCTGAACTCCCCGGGGCCAAAGATGGCAAACGCGCCGTTGCTGTAGGCGCTCGAGTACCAGTCGTACGCGTGGAACCCGACGAACTGCTCCCTCAGGAACTCGTAGCTCACGCCGTTGAGCCGCGCCAGGTCGCGGAGCGTCAGGTCGACTAGGGCCTCCAGGCTCTCGGGCTGGTAGGGCGCTAGAGTCGTGGGGTTGTGCGGGTTCTGGTAGGACCCGAGGCGCGACGAGTCCTGGCCCCACACGTACGAGGCGATCATTGTCCCGGGGGCGCCGGGCACGTCGAGGCCGTAGGACGGGTAGACGCAGCGCCGGATCGGCAGGTCGGTGAAGGACTGGCCGCCCTGGAAGGGGCCCGTGGGCAGGTGCTCCCACCAGCGGGTGTTGAATTTCATGCCGATCTTGCCGGCCGGGTCGTAGTTGAGCATGCGGATGGCGGTGTTTTGGAAGTAGGATAGGTTGAGGTCCGTGGTGTTGATGGCCTGCAGGGCGCCGAGGGGGGCGGTGGAGATGACGTGGGCGTAGTTGTGCTCTTGGGTGTGGTTGACGAGGAGCTTGAGGGTGCCGTCCGGGTTCTTGCTGATGTCGGTCACGCGGTTGTGCAGGGCGGGCTTGTTCTTGACGATGAGGTTCATGCACTTGGTTAGCATGTCCATGCCGCCGTTGATGAGGGACCAGTTGTCGACGTCGGCGCTGTCGAAGATCCACTGCTCCAGCACGGCCTGGCTCATCGAGTACATGTCGTAGTGGCCCGTGGCGTCGTTCATCGTCTCCATCCAGTCGATCTCGCTGTTGGCGAAGCCCTTTGAGAGGAGAAAGTCGCGCACGGACAGGGAGTCGTACTGCATGAGCAGGTTGAAGCCGTCGAGGAAGTTGGCCGACAGCGCGTCGGTCATGGTCTTGACCTGGGCGGCCCAGATTGCTGATGCGGACATGGTGTCGAAGGTGCTGTTGAAGATGGGCACGTTGTACCGCGCCGGGAAGGCCGAGGCGGGGTCCTGGAGCAGAGAGGTGACGCCGTTGTAGAGCCTGAAGGTGTTGTCTGTCTTGAAGATGTACTTCTTCTTGACCACTTGGTCGCGCTGGGACACGCGGGCGTTGATGTAGGGGATCAGACTCCACGGTTCATCGCCAATGACGCGGTCCATGTAGGGCATTGGGGGGAAGCGCATCGCTCCCACGTCCTGTGTGTTGCGTCAGTGATGGGCGGTAAATTGTGTCAAGTGCAAGACGCTTAGGTACGTAGTAGTCATAGTACGCAGGATCGCTGGGGGTCGACTTATCCCACGCCGCCTGGTCGAACCGGTAGGTGTAGATCCTGCCACCAACGCGATCAGAAGCTTCGTGGATGTCGTAGTCGATACCCAGAGAGTCCAGCAGTATAGCAGCGTAGAGACCCGCGGCACCTGCGCCAATGATGCCAATCTTGAAGGGAACATCCTTGGGCGTAACCTTCTTGGTATAGTTGGTGTAGCATGTGTCGGCCAGGATCTGCCGGAAGAAGGCCGCGCGAGGGTTGGCGGCAGCGAGGACTCCATCAGTACAGATGGTGGCCCCAGTCACAGTTGGATGCGTGGTGCCGGGGGCGGGCAAAGCGAGTGTCTGAGCCAAGAAGGCGGTAATGAGCGTGAGTGAGTTGATGAGCGACATGCTGCTGTTAGTAGTGAGTTGTCGCGATCACCGATCCCTGCGTCGAGAAGCCAGAGGCATCATCCTGATTCTTTGCCAGACAGATCATCACGTTCTCTTTATAGCGTCCACGCCTCTCCATCTTGTTGGCATTGGATTCTGGCGCCACGAGTCAATCAGTCCTCCCGAGACCCAGGTGGTCGAACCATAAGATGTCCAGTTAAGTCAACCTTTTATGAACGTAGAGACAGTGGCTGATGTCTGGCATTCGCGTCCCATTCCATAGGAACATGGCCAGCTGAAGCACACCCAAGTCGACGCGATGAGCCCGGCACGACGCGTAGATGGAACCCTGAAGTACGTGGAAAGAGTGAGACACAGATTTCCGGGGAAGGAATGCCAGGCTCCCAAGCCCTCCCCAACCCAAACAGAAGCTGGAGCTCATCAAGCTCTCGCACTCACTTCACATTTTCTTGCATATCTCTTCCATGTGCTACTTTTCTCCAATAGGTACCTTGGTAGAGAACGCCACAACTGATTTGAACTGCTTAGGCTACGGGGATGCGCTTCCAGGCTGCACTGGGGGTACCTCTATATGGCTTGACGTGTAGCTTGACACGGTCAATATCAAAGCTGACAAACCACTAGAAAGAGAGAGAGCGCGTCTTGGAGAGTGATTTGGGTGCACTATCTCGGGACAGACCCATGCCAATGAAAGCCGAGGGAAGACACGTCGGCTGATTCGAGTTCCACGTAGGTACTTTGATGATGTGAGGCATTCTGTGACTACCTAAGGTACCTATTTCTGCTCGTTTTCTAAATGCGGAGGCATTAATTTCGGGTACCTTGACTCTCTGGTTGCCGGAAGAGACGGTCTCAGAGAATCCAGCGAGAGATTACCCTTCTCCTTCTGACAGCACCTCCATACGCCGAATGTCTTCCTGGTATATTCGGTTGACACAACCGGAAAGTCCAGATTCTCGTTGGCATACGTCCAGCATGGACAAATATCTGTAACACGTCCAGAGCGGAGTGGTCAGAACCAGGGTTGCAATTAGGTAGAGGCCCACACCGCTTCGGCCCGCGACGATCTGCTGTGCTCCACAATCTAGCTCGCCCCATACAAAGTACAGCACATCGAAAAGGGTCACGTCCGGGGTTCCCAGGCGGATATCGCCTTGATATTTAAACTCTCGGATTCGTTGTGCTGTCTGTTTTTTTTATATGAGCCGCTGCGCAAGCGCTGGCTTTTTGGAGCACAGTAGAATACTCGGGCAGATACCCACTACCCGTTTCGCACAGTAACCTTCATCCCAGCCTCGAGATACTCGCATAAGGTACGCAAACCTAAAACTCATCAACAGTCTCACCGAACCGATTCACATCTGCAAACCTTAAAAAAGCCAGACCACGGAAACGCAAGCTCGCCACCTCAGAGGGATACAAAATGCCCGTGTGCCGGTTGATTCCACCACTCCTTTCCACCACCCGAATCAACCACCGGTCCACCGCAAGCCGGGCAGTCAAAGCGTGCATACAAACGTGCCTGCCAGCCATTGGGTCTCTCACACAAGACTTCCCACCTTTGCACCTCCAAGCGATTGATTCCACCACCTCCGTCAACCGAGCCGAATCATCAATACTCGTTGTGCTGTCCAAGATCGCTGTAACAGAAGACGTAGTCCCCCTTTCCATGTCACGGCTGTGAGCAGCTTGTTCATCTTCCAGCCGCGCTCCATGACCCGTTGGTGAGGACACAGAGGACTTTCAAGTTTCTGCAGGCGCTCCTGCCTTCTTGAATCACAAGCACTGTAAGTACCGCAAGTTCCTCAAGGACAGCCAGCACCGCCCACACCGCCAGCACCGCCGCCAGGACCGCAACGTCCTCCGCCCACACCGCCAGCATCTCAAGCGCCGCAAGTTCCTCACATGTCGCAGCGGCTCCGTCCGCAACCACACCGGACGTTTTCTTTTCCCGCCTTGCCCAGCTCCTTCAATGGTTTTGCCGTGGTTTGACTGCCACTCCCTTAGAGATAGACAACCCGTGAATGTTTCATGCCACTTGCCGCAATGCTTGACAAGGAACCAATGGCCAGCCCTTTGCACCAGGGACCGACTCTCTACTGCCCGTGCTCACGTCGCTTTCGATGCTAAGACCCATACGTAGATATCTAATAGATGGTGATGCCAGTGCCCCATCACACCGTCAGCACGCAGATCCTGCAATGATCTGCTCTGACGCAAGGCGGCGTGCGGTGCTTTTGTCCCTTTGCCTTGAGGTGAGGTGGTGAAAGGTGGAAGTTCCATCTGAGGCATAGAGGGGGGGGGGGGGGTTTATACTCGCGCTAACGCTGCAAGCGTGTGTTCAGGAAAGAGCGAATGATGATCATGCCGCATCCACGCGTGCCTGTCGTTCGTGTCGTGGTGTCAGGGGCTTCGCTTAGCGAGACCCTGCCGAGAGTCACGTCATCGGCAGGCATACACTCCCCACACCAGCGTCAGGGGCTCAGGGGCTCAGGGGCGCTTGCCGACTTGAGCTGAGACTGACGCCCAGATTCCCGGGTAGCTCCCGTCAGTCAAGTCGACGACCTGCATGAGCCCACACGTCCGCCAATGTGCGTGCAGGATCTCTGAGGGGTCGTGGACTTTGTGGAGCTCGTCCGTGTGGACCTCGTCGGTCTTTGTGGAGATCGCCAGTCTTTGTCACCGCTCCGCAGTGCCTGCGTAGTTCACGGTGCCTGAGTAGTCCGCGGTGCTTGGGGAGGTTGCTGTCATGGCTACCCACTTTTATAGGCCCCGATTGTTCTTCCTCGATCGCATGAGAGCGCAAGGCCTATCTATCTGTATCTTCGCCCTCGAATAGCAGCATAGCGGCTGTCGACCCTCCGTGCGCTCTTCAAAAGACGTTGGAAAACGCTGCGCACTGCCTTGGTCATTGGTGCCTGGTGCATGTCCAATAACTCGGAGCAGCCGGCTGGAATCAGTTCGAGCTTGGGTAGTCCGCTGTGCCTGCGTAGGATTCGACTGTTCTGATGATGTCCAATGAATCAAGGCAGTCAGCTGGAATAAGTTCCAGCTTCGGACGGGGCGAGCTTGCGCCCCGTCAACGCTTAGACCTTAACACAGTCATAAAGAAAAGAGTGAACACCCCGTCTGTACGCATTAGAGCTGGAACCAGTTCGAGCTTAGGAAGTTTCCCGTCGACATGGTATTGGACAGGTGGTTCGTTTCCTTTTGCCATGTTAGTACTTATGAGCCTAACAAGCATATGAAAGATGGGAATACCAGCCTGTGGCTGTGGCATCATCCATGGCGACAGAATCGGGGGCTTGCCATCACCCCCGCCCCTTTTTCAAGTGAAACAGTAGTGAACGAATACGAATCACGCTAGCAACCTTGCCATCATCCCCACCCCTCTTCCTCTTGCTAGTTTTGACAGTGGTGGGAGAGGGATCAGGCATGGCCGAGGCCGTCGTCCTTGTGGTGCTCATCCTTGCAGATGACTCCGCGTTCGTCTGTGGACGTCTAACCTCAGTGCTCTAGACATCCACAGACGAACGCGGAGTCACAGCTGCTGGGGTTGGAGCTGGGCCCTGTTGTCTATGTTAGCGAGGATTTGGGAGGCAAAAACGTGAGATCTGTGGGTCGCTTGCTTTTGCCATGGTTGCTGTCGATGTGGTATTGGATCGGTGGCTCGCTTGCTTTTGCCATGTCAGTACTTATGAGCCTAACAAGCGTATGAAAGATGGGATTACCTGACTGTGGCTGTGGCATCATCCACGTCGAGCCAATTGCGGAGCTGGCGTCATCCACGGCCCTCTTCCTCTTGCTCGTTTGGACACCAGTGGGAGAGGGATCAGGTCCGGCCAAAGAGACGAGACGGGTTGATCTTGGGGGGTCTGCCAGCCCCCCGACCCCTTCAGTTGATAGACTGCGAGAAGGAAGCAATTTGTAATCCATTTGGCGATCTCATCACCTTCGAAGTCCGCTCCTGAGCTTCGTCAAAGGTATCCGCTGCAATCCTGCCCTTCAAGACAATGCGTGTGTCGTTGCGTACGCCCGTGTACGCCCATTAGGCGAACCTATCGTTATCGCCGTGTAAGGGGTCCTTGGGGCACACGATGATCAGTTTGGTGGTGCCCGCGAAACCAGAATTATGAGACGTGAACGCTTCGGTAGCGACAAGCATCAACCCGACAGCCGGCATGTGCTCGGTCATATTGTCAAGCCTGATATGTTAGTTTCTCTTTGACTCGGTATGGGTATTGGCTGATTAGAACTTACTTTGCTGTGCTTTCCGCTTGGGCCAACTTGACCTGCTTCATCTTGTCATCGCTACATGTACGTTATTCGTCCAGCATCTTGAATATCTCTGAAGTCTTAGCTCCTATGTTATCCAACGACTCCTGTGCTTGCCGATATTCCTCGAGCTGTTTGGAGAGCTGGTCGGAAATCTCCTTCTCTCGTCTAGCTTGGGAGTCCTTCCCGTCGACTTGTAGAAGGAAGGCTGGATGCCTCATGTGACTTCGGTGATGCGAAGTAAGGGTCGGTGGTGGCTTGTCGTCTGCGATGGATTGCACTGTGGCGACAGTGCCTTCAAAAAGGCTATCCAGCCGATGGATTCGGGCAGCGGAACAGGACGTGTCGAGGTTTGAGGCAGTTCCTACAGCGAAGTGGCCCGAGATACTACTGCTGCCAGTGTCCTGCCTTGTTGCAGTAAGAAACCTTCAAGGTTGAACAAGTGTTGCAAGTACTCAGCGTACGTGTAGGTATATCTGGCCCTGACATCGTTTGATCACGCGTACCCGGAAGTTCCATGACAATGCGACTGCCAGAATCGTCGAGTGTCAGGCAGAGCTTCCTGAGCTCGGGGCTGTCACGTCAGCCCTCCTGGAAGTGGTTGGGGTGCTGGCACGGCGACCATGGCACTCCGTCTAAGCGTGGTAAACTGGGTAAGGTCGTCCTTCAGGTTGTAGTTAGGATGTTGAAGGTCCGTAGTTCTAGATTCTCCCGGCTTGTTGGAGGCCGGGGGTTGGCTTACTTGACGCCTCTTCGATGTCGCCATAGAAGCTGCTGAAACAGGCGGCGGTGGAATCAATCCTGGTCGCGGATGACCCTCGATCACGACCTGCTGTTGCTCGAGCCCGGCTGTCCTGATATGATGCCTGCCTTCCTCTTGCGCAGTTGATATCGCACCTGATCGTCTGCCATGATGGTGATAGCTGGTAGTCGCTTGGTCGCGGCTGGCATGCTGGGTCGTACATAATGCTGACGCATTGTGTACCACACAGTCCATCAGGTCCCTCAACAACCGCCCCGGTGCTAAGTATTGCTTGTGGATCGTCCTTCAGGTTATAGCCAGGATGCTGAATATCCGTAGTTCCAGATTCTTCGGGCTGGCTGGAGCCCAGGTGTCCAGACATTATGCCTGCCTTCCTCTTGCGCAGTTGGTATCTCAGTTGGCGGCCCCTTTCCGCAAGCTTATCCGCGTCGGAGATGAGCATCAGGAGCCGCTCGTCGATGATTTCCAAGGTCGCCAATTCTGCTGCTTCATCTTGTGGTGTCCCTTGGTCAGGAACGAAGCCGAAGCGGTCGACGGCACCAGAGACGATGAGTCTCCAGTTGTTTTCGCCCTGCCCCTCAAGCAACTGCGTGCCACGCTCGCCATTTTGCGCGGAGTGGTCTTCTTCCGCCACATAAGGGCGGCACGCAGTCGCCCGAGGAGCAGGGCGCAGCCTGAAAAAATTGTGAAGATGTTGAATGCTGAGTATGGTACTGGATAGGCTTGGCAGCACCAATCGTTGAGCTTGACGGGCGCCGACGAGAGGGCTTTGGTGTGGTATTCCTTGAATCGCTCCTCGGTCGACTTCTTGGCAGCAGTTAGTGACTATAATCAAAACGAGTTTCTTCGTGCCATCAATGGAAACACTGGACTTTACTACCGGGTAGAGGATTTTCGTTTCGCCGGGGGTGTAAGTCCCTAAAAGACGCCACAGTCCACTAGCCAACCCCGGACATATTCCAAGACAGTTTACCATTACACTTGTATGGGCAACTGTCAGTCGACATGAAGAGCCGGAGGCGCAGGAGTAAGGCCCACTTGGGGGGGTGCTGAGATAAGAGGGTGCAGAGGTATCCAAGTTGGGAGGGCAGGCCGCAGACGGAGTATGCTCTTGTGGCAAGGCAAGGAGTTGTTCGGTACTAACCTTCAGGTACCGTCTCTCCGGTGTTGCTGTTGTTGTTGTTGTTGTTGTTGTTCTTGTTGTTGCTCCTTTTGTTGTTGTTGCTTTTGTTCTTGTATTCAACTCCTGTGGTTTAGGACCGTTCTCCCCAATGGGGAAAATATCTTGCAGGAGTTTCGCGTGACTTTCCCGGAAAGTGTTTAAGAAAGTGCTAAAGTAGACCAGAGATGTCGTCTTGGTTGTTTTGGGCTTTTACTCCCACCCGTTCACATTGTTTAAACGCCGTTAGGCGTTTCGTAGGAACATTAGGCGCAGCGTGGTGTTCCTGTGTCTTTCCGACGTTGGGGCGGCCAAGGGTTCGGTGTATTCAAAGTGCCAGACTCTCTGGTAGCGATGTCAGCTTCTAACGCATGACAAAGCGTCTTGTAGGACTTGAACTTACGCTTGGAGTGGTAATGGGAAAGCCACCATGTTTTCTTGCAGCCAGCGTCGGGCTCCACGTCCTTAGGCCTCAGGGTCTCAATGTCTTCCGGGGACAGCATGATATGGTAGGCCATGGTCTGCTCTAGTCTGTTGTGGCGGGAATGTGCTCGATGAGGGGAGATGTGAGCCGAGGACGGTGAAACAATCTGCTTCGTGTTATTAGCTGCAGTGCTTGAGGCAGAAAAGTTATATCGGTCTTAAACTGACTTGGAGAGACTCGTGAGAGCATGAAGAAGTTTGATGTGACAAGTAGGGATTTGCTGAGAGCTCTATTCTCAGAGGCTTGTGTTGTTGCTCAGGACGGACGTGTTGAATTTGGCATCTGCAGAAGCAGAACACAGTCGGTCAGTACAATACACCCAGCAGCCTGAGGAGCTAGGCATACATGCCTCTCCTTTTGCTTTGGGCAGATGCTGTCGTCGCTATTGTTGTCGTTAGCATCAGCTTCGAATCAAAACGCTCGGTAAGGGTGGCGAAGAAATACCTCAGGCAGAGTTTCCAGCTTCAGGAATCATTGGACTTGTTCTCCCCAGGACAGGCTGGAGAGGCCGGGAGTTCTTGGGCCCTGATTATAGCTACATGGCTGAAGGAGCAGAATGTGGACTCTTCTGTGGAATGGGAGGTTGGAGAAGATGGTTCGACGCAGCGAGAGTACTGTCCGGGGTAACAGGTTGTCCCTCAGGGAGAAGGAAGAGCGGAATACGTCAACGAGTCTCTCGAGGAGCTGTGGAAAGTATGGTTTTGGTAAGAGTAAAGGTGGTCATGGTCGTGGGAGCAGGTCAGATGGCGACTTGAAGAGAAGGATCCAAAGGACAGATTTGGGAACTGGACAAAATGAATAAGGTACCTGGGACTAAATGTGCTCCTGCCTAGGGCACCTCTAGGGCTTGGTCACAAGCAGGACGGGGTATTGTCCCTGTCTTGCAAGAGTCGAGGCCTTGCCGTCATGGGAAGGGGAAGGTGCAGTTTACGACTCAATGTTTACAGTGACACAACCTCGAAGCCTACAGCCTGGTCATGACGGAATCATGCTTGCGGTTCCTTGTTTGATTATCCAGGGTTATTGAGTCTTTCTCTTCTGTGCTACCTAAACTATAATGCGCCTATAGTCATTTTCCATCTATGTGATTGTTCCTGGTCAGATATTTGCTTGTTTGGCAACTCCAAGGGGGGAAACAATGCCAAAGAATGACATGTACCTTTGTACCTATCCGCTGACACATGTGGGTGGTGCCTTATGGGTTTGCCTTGTGTGTGGGCTCCAGTCATTGGTTGCCTCGAAGCTGCAACTATCCTCACGACTGACGCACACCCAACACTCACGCCCTAAAGACGCATCAAACGACTTCAGCTCTCCGGAATTGTTGCAATCGACGTGTTAATAGCACGACAAGTTACGATTTAACGGAGATCGTTACGAATTTTGTGATGCGGCCATGCGAATTGCAAAACCTCGTCGCCACTGTCGACCAAGGTCTTCGTTTGGGATGAAACCCTCATTTTAGCCGCCGCCGCCCACTGTCAGGTGTTTCTTTCTATGAATCTAGTCCCAGGCTAGCAGTATCGCATCCGATAAGCTTGTTTGAACGACTTATCGGTGATTCCGATAAGCTGACTTGACTATACTCGACTATATGCTATCGACGCTGGGCACCAAGTGCCAACAGCCACACGGCCAACACCCTGCCTGCCAGCTGCTTTGGACCACTCAGCTTTGATATTTGCTGGCTCTGATCCATCAATGACTGGGTGTCGTCCGGACAAGAAGACATTTTCTCTCCAGCATCGAGCACCCGATCACGCCCCCCCTTGACAGCCACATTTCTTTCATCATGTCCAAACTGAACAACTCCACGAAGAGAATTAAAGATTTCGCATATCAATGACTGATAGTCAGTGCCTTTGGGGTCTCAGCAGCCGCTGGATCAGTCCACAAGACCGCCATATATATTGACCCTCCCGCCACCTTCCTACCTTCGTGTCCACGACTCAAGCCTGCAGTCTGTTCGATTGGCTTAAGGTACGTCTCTTGCTTGCAACCTAATATTTACGGGATGTCTGACTTACGACGGCGGGCATACAGATGTCCTGTATTTCCAGGAATACTCTTCGAATATCGGCTCCGTGCCAACTCTGCGAGTACTCCTCCACCGATCCTCGACCCGCATCACACGAACCCGAGAGCTCTACTGGCACCAGTCTTGCCATTCTTACTGCAGGGAGCTGTCTTGCATTGGCTGTCAGATTTGTATGTTCACCATTGCACCAGACCAGGCCCTGTGAACTGATTCTGACCACTGATTCAGCACCTGGACCCTACCGCTGTCATCCCATATATAGACACAGAGTCTCTGTTTCTCAGCCGAGTAAGTACATGCCATCTCTGCAAGAGCGTCTTCTTATTCATCAGCAGCTAACTCTCTTGCTGCTGACAGGCAAGCCTCGACTTCCTACTCTCCGAAAGTTTCTCCTTCTGTAAAGCCCACAACCCTGGCTGGGAACGCCAGCTTCTACTTCGACCAGGTAGCAGATCTCTCTAGCGTCTTGCTGTTCTACGTCGACCCCTACCGATCATCACATCACATAATTCCCTATTCTTTTCCTGCCAGTCAGACCTACATTCATGGCAACCATTTACAGTCCCAGGGAGGTCTGAATACTTGTCCATTCCACACACATCTTGTCCACCTTTCCCTCCTATGTCGACCTTCATGTACAAGGGTCTCATGACCTAGATTGAGGTCACACCTTGTGGCAGCGGTCAAGGTGGTTCATCATTTGCCTGGACGTTCAAGTACCTACCTTCCACAGCCCATTCGGTCTACCTTTTTCTTCGTTCTCTTCGTCCAGTTTTTATCGATTCGCAACAGCCCTTTTCCCTCTGGCACTTCAAACCCCTCGCACAGTAGAGCACCTGACTGGGTCCTATCCACGATTTCCCTGCGGCTCTGTCATCATCCATGGAGCTCCTGCACTTACATTGCTTTCAATGCCACTCTCTACTCATGTTATGGTGTTCTTCCCAAGCTTGGGCCAAGCTAACTACTTGCTCTTCACTAGGGGCGCCAACCCACGTCTCGAGTGGACCCGCCTTGCATCAACACCGAGACTTACAGGCCGCCCAATCGCAGGCCACGGCCAGGTCTCAAGCTCTTCTGTTTCCGCTGCCCGGCCGGGCTACTTAAGTGACTTATGGAACTAAGCTGCTAGACTTACACCGATCGGCTCCGCTATTCTGTTCAAGTCTGGCCGCACAAGCCGAACTAGCCCAGGCTCTGCATCCCCTCGATGTCAGTTACCCCTGGGGGAAGTATGCTTCGAGTTACTACACGGTTTCGGAGGCTTTTCACAAACCGCTTTTTTGTGCCGGTATGTCTGCCCCTATCCGTTACGTATTTAAACTGAGATACAAGGTTTCTAACGCCATCTTGAGCAGTTCATTGCGCACCGGAATCCACCAAGGATCTCTGCCAACATTTGCCAGATGTTCTGGTCTGACTGACGTGTTGGTCAACTGAACTCCCGCCGCTGGATTCGCGTAGTTTCAAGAATAGAGGTCAGTCTTTGAAAATGGAATGCTGAGCATGGTGTGGTTTTTCCTACAAACCCCCTGTTCCGGAGATATTGCTCTGTGAGTTTGGCCCTTCACTCTGTCAGTTCCTCGGCTCTTCCTACTTACTAACTGTAGAAATGCCAGCTCTTTAGGTTCCTCCATACTATCCTTGGTGTGATATCCAACCCTGACTCGCCGGTCGAGTGCTGAGTTGCATGATTTTCATCTTTCAAGGCCAAAGTTGGTCACCCTGATCGAGAAGACTGTCTTTATGTGTTCATACTTCCATTCCCACAGCACACTGCTATTTCACGAATCACGTTTGTTCCTCGATTCGACATGAGTCTAACCACCTGCTTACTCGCAGAACTATTTTGGCTCGTTGCAACACTCATGTCGATGCTCCCATAGCCCGTGGCCACGAAGCTCGATAATCTGGACATCTCGAAATCTCTGGCTCCTGGATCACAACATACGCTGCCGCCAGCTATATGCTCCTTGCAACAATAGACATTCTTCCAATGTGGTCAGCTGCCTGGCGCCGCGGCCGGGACTTCAACACCGTCTGCACCGGTCTTTCCACTCTGTCGCCGCCGCTACACGAACTCTTCAGTTCTATCCAGGTTAGGCTCCCTGCCGGCCTGCCCTCCTTCAACTCTGTCATCGTCAATCCACACGCTCTCTATTTCAATGATAGGCTTTTTTGCTGCCTTCTCCCGCCGTGGTCCTGTCTCTCGAGTCGAGGCTTCACTGAAAGCTAGATGAAATACCAACTTCCCGTTGTTCCTGTCACTTCTGTCTAGTCACTCTCTTCCTAGTCTGTCAGGAATGAAGCCTTGTGGCTCCTCTATTCTTCTCCTGCTTTCATAAATTCGACCAAAGAGTAATCTGTGATATTCTCATCTGGTCAGAGGGAGTCTTCTCTCGTCTCTCCTGTCTTCGCCCTGGAACTGAAGCCTTGGTCTCATGATGTTTTGTTCACGACGAGGAAGTAAATGGTATTAACTCACCGTCGTCACCGCTGAGCCATCTGCAGTCTCTTCTTCTACCAACGGCGAGTGTTCATGGTGCTTCTGCTCCCACGGCGCCTTCTTATTCTGTCTAAGACAGGAACTCCCGGTACTCTGCTTAGGACGCTGCTGTCTAGTCCGCTGTTACTGCGCCATCGTTGTCGAGCCACGATCTCCTCCTAATCTAACCCTAAGGATGCGCGCCTCGGTGTCACTTCTCCTGAGTCGGCTCGAGAGTGAGCCACACGCTGGCCACTTCCTGTTGGCCAAGGTATCGTCCTCACCTCTTCACATGTCACTGCCGTCAAACGCAAATCTATTCATCACCATAGCTTCCTGTACTCTTTCCGAGCCTCCATAACGTTTTCAATGCATCCATAAATATTCCTTTGAACTCCAAACTCCTTCTGAGCTTCTCAAAATACTGTGAACCGTTCTCAAGGTCAATCAGAGGCCATGGCTCCCATGGTGGTCTCTTCGAAGACTGAAGATGGCTTGCCGGCGTGGAATTGTCGAGTGACGGGCAGCACCATCACGATGTCTCATGAGTCTCTGGATTCCCGAGCAGTCCTTCGTCGAAAGGCAAGGAGTGTATCACGTTGTTGAAGTCTGCGTTGGTGTATTCAAAAACCCTGTTTAAGCTTGTGGCGTTGTGAATGTGATCTGCCGAATCTCCTATTGCGAAACTGTCGACAACGGCGAGGCCATCACACTCTCAGCAAATTAGTCGCCAACGATAGCAATCCCTCAGAGAGAACATGAGGCAACCTGGCGACAGCTTGAAGTAATCCAGACCCAGAGTGTTGTCTCCAGCTCATCAACTCTTGCAAACCGAGGTCGCCATCACAGGGTCCAGGAAGCGAGATAAGGCAAAGGCCCAGAGAGGTTCTTCTAGCGAGGTACCAAAGTCTCTTTGGGAGCACCAGTAAGGTACCGTCTCCTTTCCTGGATGACTTACGCTAGTGTTACTGACCATAGGACCAATCAGGCCAGGAGTACATTTAGTCCCAGATCTCGACCACCGCGCCTTCCTTCTGAGTTCTTCACCACACAACACGACGCGAACAATCTCACGACCGGAACCGAGCAACTACACAGCAATACCATCGCCTTCCTGGTAACATCGCCGTCATCAAAGTAAGTAATCTTCCTTTTAATGACTTTGTTTATTTGCAGCATCATATTGGGAAGAGTCTCCCTGGTCTCCTCGCCGGCGTTGGAACCGAGATATCCAGTTCCTGCCGCATCCGAGTATCTCTTTGCCCAAGTTAGATTACCCTCATCTCGTGGGCCACTTTAGACACGGGGTTGAGTTCTCTTGGACGCCCCCTGCACCTTTCTTAACTCTTTGAATCACATTGCCCAATCCCTCACATCCTTCCCCTTCATACCGCTCCGTACCAAACCACATATCCTAAGGTAGGCAGGTTATTCCTCGCGTTCTTCTGATCCTTTCCTGCTTCTTCACATACACATAGCCTTCATCACCTTACCCTGCCTTTTCCTCTCCGCTTCGAGTTCTTATTGAGTTACAATCTCATCAAGGCCTCGATCGGATCTCACCTCACATCACGAGTCCTTCGCGAGGTTATCTTCATTTCCAGTCCACCAACTCCTAATCTTATTTGATTTCGGGTTCTCTGGGCTTCACCACAGTTGAGACTCCTCTGAAGGGCCTACAACTATCCTGGGTTTGTGTTCCTCCACTTTCCATCGCGTCCCGATATCTTCCTTTTCTCCAATATCATCACCATCATCATCACGCCTTCGTAAGTTTACGGCCTCCAATCCTGCACAATCATCATCAACTTCAGTTGATGTTCATCTTGGCTTCATCTGCTTCTGTTTCATCATCATCTCGACTTGACCTGATTGTTGTGATCCGACTCAACACTCAGAGTTGTCTTGCAAGCTTATCGCTCATCAGCTTTCATCAAAGCTTCATCAAGAACTTCAATACTGACTCGGGCCTGCTTTAGTTGTCGTGTGGTACTGACTTGCCAGATCTCGGTACTCGGCTGATAATCTTCGCGCCTTCGGCACTTCTCGCGATTTGATCGGTCAAGCAATACGATCAGTCGCCTCGTGCCTTAACAACAATCCACGCAATTCACCTCACTCTATTCGTTCAATCAGTCATTCCAGCGATCTGGTTTGATTATTGAATAGTCTTTAGAAGTTCTCATTACCCTACATCTATCACCCCATTCCGTGAAGACTTCGTCATGTCTTCAAACAACACCAACACAGGCAAGGCCACTGGCCCCAAGACTGTTACAAAGCGATTCGGCGGCCGCTTCTTCGATGAGACCAAGGATGACACCTCGAGCTCCGATTCGGACACTGGTGGTAAGTGACTTACATCCCTATATATCGCTGACATAATGCAAGGCCTTGGCGTTTCCAAGTGCTTGACCCACGTCTCCGCTTGGGTCCGCCAGGACCCCTTGCTTGGTCGTTCTATACTTTTCATTTATCATCACCTCCCCCTATCCATGCTGACATGATGTGATTCACAGAGTCTGGCGGCGGTGCTAAGCTAAATGCTTCGCCCTATCGGTAAGTTCTACATCAACAAAATGCATTCGGTGATTCATGACTAACACATTTCAGCCCACCCCATGTTCGCATGGCCAAGTCCAAGGACTCGATCTCGAAGGCTACTGCGTCCAAAGCCACTGTATCGAAGGTTACCGCCTCGAAGGCACCTCTCGACCACTCCATTGCCAATAATGGCAGCGTTGGCACACCTGAGCCTACCGAGTAAGTGCACGCATCTTGTGGTCTCAATCTGTGGTCTAACTCTATTGCAGTGGCAGTGCCGATAGTCCCCTTGCCGTGAAGATGAGCAAGCTGACGTTCCAACGTGGAAATCCCGTCGACAAGGACGTATTCGGACCGGGCATGTTCCGTGATTCTCTCTCATCCTCCAGTGACGACAAGATCACTGGTCCCATTGATACTACCACCAAGGCCTACCCCCCTGGTGTCGTTCGTACAGAGACTAGCAACATTGAGCCTGTGGAGGCTAACGAGCCGCCCTCCCCACGTACAATTGACGCCATGATCGATGACATGAATCGACAGACTCGTTCTGCCCTCTTACAAGCTCAGGCTGCTGATGGTCAGAACCTGGTTCCTAAGCCTCAAAATGCAGTTGTCATGCGTTCGCAGGGTTCGAACCGCCACCTCGTCGGCGGTCAGGATGCTCAAAGCGTCTTCAGCCATACGAGCTGCCTTTTCATTGCCAAGTAAGTCATCATCGTCCTCTCCATATTGCGTCATGTGACCTACTTGACCCATGTGACTAACTTGTCTTGACATAGCCTGCCTCAGCAGAAGACTGACGAGGCCCTGGAAGCGGAGATCACCCGCCAGTTCTCTCCCTTCGGCACCGTGTATGTGAAGATCAAGCGCGACGAGAATGATATGCCGTTCGGATTCCTTCAGTACACGGTAAATTGTCCCCCATCTGCGACATCCTCTCAAGTCGTGATGCTAACGCCTCTCTAGAATGACCGGGAGGCGGCTAACGCTGTCACGTTCGGCCCGGGCATTCCTATCTTCGGCCGTGGTTGCCGTGTGGAGATGGCCAAAGGCAATCGTGAGTCTGCTCATCCGCTCTCATTGACCATCATTCTCACATCATTTCTTAGGCACTTATATTGTGCTTCACAATGACCGCTCTGACATTACTGTCGATGAGGTCATGGGGGTTGTGGCTGATCATGGTCCGGTCTCTCTGATCGAGAACCTGAGCAGCGACTTGGCCGAGATTCTCAAGGTCCGCCCAGAGTCAGCAGTGTTCGTCGAATTCGCACAGTTTGACCCTGACCGTGACATCCTCAACGTGAGTTTTGCTTTACATGTCCCGTGATCTCCAGGTTTCCTAACATCTTGTAGCGCTACCGCGGTCACCGGGTGTATCAAGTCATGGGCTATGATGAGAGGAAGCTCTTCCTTGGCACGCTGCATGACGATACCGGTCGGGACCAGCGATACCTCGCTGAGTACGCTAAGCATAGGGTCTCAATCTTCGTTGGTGATCTGCCGACGGATGTCACGGAAGCGGATCTCCGGGGCATCTTCGACACGTCCGGAGACGTCGTGAGCGTAGAGATTGTGAACAAGCATCACAAGGAGAATGCGTCGTTTGCCTTCGTCGAGTTTACCCGACCGGACATGGTCGAGACGGCGATTCGCCAGTGGGTAAGTATTGCTCTCACTCACTGAATTACTTGTACTGTCGCCTAACACGTGCCCTCTTACAGGATGGCGCCTCCCCGTTTGGAACTGCAGTTCGTGTCCAACAGAGGACCGGCCGACGAGTGAACCCAAGCTTCGTGCGCCAGTTTGCGCGCGCCCCCAGCCAGAACTCTCTCAACGGTGGTGCCCGATCGGGCAATCGTCGTAGTGCTCCACGTGACCAACGTCGCGTCGTCACTGCTGCTCCTGGTGGCACTTGGTATGCTGCTCCTGCTGACGGCAACACATATGCTGCTGCTTCTGTCAGCACCTCGTATCTCACCGCTCAGGCCGACATGACTCCAGCCCCGCCTACCAACATGACCGCTGGCAACATGGGCGCTCAGCACACCTACCCTGCTCAGACTCCTCTGAACCAGGCTCTGCGAACCCCACCCATCGTTGTGTCCTCGGCCGATCGAGTTCTTTCATCCTCGACTGACACACATGGCAACGACGGCAATGTCTTCACGACTCCGGGTGCTGGTCTGACGGTTCCGACTACCCATCTCTCGGCGTTGGCACCTTCGTTTGGCCCGAGCGGCTTCTACCCTCAGCCCACTGGCCACTTCAATCCTTACGGCGGATTCCCCGGCGCTTATGGTGGTTTCAACGGCTACCCCCAGATTCCGACCTACAACAACTACCCGCAGCAGCAGCAGGGATACTTCACACCCCAGCACCAGCAGGGATACTTCACACCCCAGCACCAGCAGGGCTACTTCGCTCCCCAGATGGGCACATATCAGGATCCTGAATCCGGCCTCTTCTACCCAGGCCCTCCTCTTCAGGCTGCTCCGCCCATGGTGGACCAGACTCCCGTGTACGGCCATCGTTCGGTTTCCGCCATGCCTTACATGCCCGCCGCTGAGCATCTCCAGCGCAACTCCCACACCTCACTCAAGTCCAAGAAATCAGTCTCGTTCGCCGACCCAATCGTCCAGGCTTCCCCCGAGACTGAGAAGGAGGACACCGATGGTGAGGTCTTCACCGAGAAGAACGATGCCGTCTAAGCAGCAACGGTTCCTGTGCAGTCTGTTCTCACGATTCTCAGACTTCCACAGACCTTCGGTTGTTCGCACGACGTTATTCAATTCTGGACCTGTCACCCTCTGCCGAGTTTGCCCATTCCGCCCTCATGGGCAATTTTCCTAATTTCTATTCTTCGACCTTTCTCATGAACCTGGCCCTTTTCTCGGATTTTCGTCATCGTTAGCAATAGCCTGGTTCGTCGGCTCTGCGGGAATCGTGTCTCTTTGGACTCGTTCCTTACACATGACATGTTCGTTGGTTGGTTCAAACTTCAGGGTCTGTTTTCACTTCCTTTGTCTTTGGACAATCTTCTGTTTTTCACCTGCGCCTCTTTGGTCGTATGTGGTTGGCATGAAGGCTTCTTGTCTTGGACGACTGGATGCATGAGGAGGACCTTTTTCACCTTAGTTCTTTTTAATTTTCGGCAACGGCACTCAGGGAACCGAGGCAATCGTATGGCCTACATCAGGGTTTGCATTCCAGGTTTTCTGGAAGGGCGTTTACAAAAAAGCATCGATAGGGCTGGCCGGGGGGTACGGATAGGGTTATGCGCCTTTTCTGCTCTTCGGGTTGGTTTGGTCTTTAGACAATCCTGTTTTTGCACATTTTCTGCTGGTTTGTGATTGTTACTGTTCTGCGTGGTGACGTGGTGCCTGTTCTGCGAGGTGATGTGATCCTTGATCTGTGACGGTGACGATGTTGGCAACTGTGGCTTCAGGCTGTTGAAGTGAAGGCATTCAGACATGCAGTGTATGGACACGAGTGAGGGTAGGTTCCAGTACAGCACGTAGCATGGAATAATGGCAATCCAACAGACTTGCACATTACACGTTGATGGTATTGAGGCATATCGACCGTAACCCGGCGTGGTTTCAAGAACAGATGCATATGACTGCTCCGAGAAGTGACCGTGGCTCGAACTTGGAAACTCAGAAGATGATGGCAAAAGCAAAATGGGGGGCATCGCCAAAGGATCGTTGTGAGAAACGTCGAGGCCGGACACGAGGCCGGACGACTCCGAAACCGACATGTCCCTACAGGTGTCTCATATCCATGGTCCTCCATCTTATTTTGCCACAAAATTGACATCTCTGCCTGTCTCAGCAGGCGTGCCTTCATGAAACCATCGACAAGAAGCACAGCAACGGGGATTTTTGCGTATTTGGTGGCTTCTCGGGCCTCCGGGCATGCTGGCGATGGGATGGAAAGCTCCACATCAGCGCCAGCGACAGTGGTGGCAAGAACCCCCCACGCTAAAGAGAGTTCGGGGTTAGTAATGGTGTGCAGCGACAACGCTAACAGCTTCAAGCTTTTCGTATCACGCGTTCCTTTGCGACACCAAGAGATTTTTTCTTCAGCACCTTGTATCATTGAGAAGCATCTCTAAATAGACGGAAATTCCTTTCGGATCCGAACCGAGTCGTCGCCAAGACCAGCAGCTGGACAGACATCATGGGACAACCATCGTTCCAGGCGTCAAACGCCATCATCTACTTGACCTACGGCGCTTTCCTGTAACTAAAAGCCTCAAGCTCTAGCTCTGTGATGCTGGCATCAAAGCTAACAAGTCGACAGCGTCCTCGGGACAGCGATCGCATGGAGAATGCGTGGCCAGAGCAAGGGAGACTTCCTTGCCGGCAACAGAACTCAGTCGGGTCAGATATACTTGATGCGGTCCCTTTTCCCCCCTCTTGCGGGTGCGGAGACGATGTCGGGTGGAGCATGGTGTCGTCTCACATCTCCATCCTTCTGACGACCGTTACCGCGAGTGCGTATGCAGTGTGGACTCTGATACTAATTGTTGCCGTGTAGCATTCCCGCTGGCTCTGAACTTCATCGCCTCTGGTGAGTGAGGATAACTGCGGCTTCCTACCGTACCACAGACAAGAAGATCAGAGCGGTAGCGGTATAAGACAACAGCACCCTACGAGCACCAGCAAGCTAGCAAACTATGTCGACGGACCCGTGGCCGAGATGGTCATCGTCACTCCGCGTGACTGGAAAGATCTCGGGTCCGTAGCGCAAACGCCGAGCAGAGCAGAGCAGATCGAGATGAGTATCCGGTAAGTCAGGGACGGCTAACCCATAGATCTTCAGATCGTCTGTCCGCCTCCTGGACTGCTTGACGGTGCTGCGGTGTGCAGATGCTTTGCCTGCGAGGAGCAGAGCCAAATATGGTTTGCACACCAACGCTACTTCACCCTTACCTCGAGGTTGACAGACGGTCGCGGCTCACTACGGGCGCTGAGTTGAAGCGAGGCTTCGAAATCCAACCTCTGAACCACTGTCAGAGGAGATCCAGAAGCCTCGCCGATACGAAGCTGAGATGTACCGTAATACTCGATCAAGTTAATGCTTGCGTGGGAAACGTGCTGCCGCTCCGATCAAACCCCCTTTCTTCGTCCCCCTCCCCAATCTCTCCTCTGGCGCAAACTAACCATTCTAGCTCTCGGCTCCGGAATCCTCTTCTCCTACCCCCAACTCGCGGTCCTAGCCGGCGTCCAGGGTCTCGTAATCTACTCCCTGGCGTCGGCTCTTCCCCTCCTCATCTTCGCGGCTCTCGGACCCATCATCCGCCGCAAGTGTCCCGAGGGCTTCGTCCTGACAGAGTGGACGCGCCAGCGCTACGGCATCGTGGCCGCGCTGTACCTCAGCTTCATGACCCTGGTCACGCTGTTCCTGTACATGGTCGCTGAGCTGTCGGCCGTGGGCCAGGTGATCACCGCCCTGACCTCGCTCGACGGACTACCGGTCATCATCGTGGAATGCGTCGTCACGACCGTCTACACCTGTCCGTTCCCCCCTTCTCAAGTCTTCATCTAGCATCACCCTACTAACACTCCCTAGCACTCGGCGGTTTCAAAATCTCCTTCCTAACAGACAACGTCCAAGGCGCCATGGTCCTAGGCCTAATCCTCATCGCCACAATAACCATCGGCGTCAAGACCAAGATCGACACCTCCCTCATCGAGCCGTCGGGCCTAACCCACCCCTCCCTGCTCGGGTGGCAGCTCCTCTACATCCTCCCCGTCGCCGTGCTGACCAACGACTTCTTCCTCTCCAACTTCTGGCTGCGCACCTTCGCCTCCAAGACGGACCGCGACCTCTGGATCGGCGTCGGCTCCGCCTCCGTCGCCGTCCTCGTCATTTTGACCCTCGTCGGCTCGACGGGCCTCATCGCCGCCTGGTCGGGAGCCTTCGACCCGTCCACCGGCGACGACGGCTCCGTCGCCTTCTTCCTCTTGCTAGAAACCCTTCCCAACTGGGTCGTCGGCGTGGTCCTCGTCATGGTCGTGGCCCTGTCGACGGCGGCCTTCGACTCGCTCCAGTCGGCCATGGTCTCCACCGCCTCCAACGACCTCTTCCGCAACCGCCTGGGCATCTGGTGGATCCGCGGCGCCGTGGTGCTGGTTATCATCCCCACCGTCGTGCTCGCCCTCAAGGCTCCCTCCATCCTGCAGATCTACCTCATCTCCGACCTCGTCAGCGCGGCCACCATCCCCGTTTTGGTGATTGGCCTGTGGCGCCGCGCGTACTGGTGGCGCGGGTTCGACGTCGTGTGCGGCGGGCTGGGCGGGATCCTGGCCGTGTTCATCTTTGGTACCATCTACTACGGCAACGCCAAGGCCGGAGCGGAGCTCATCCTGCTCGAGGCGGGACTGTACGAGGGTGATTGGGGCGCGTTTGGGGCGTTTGTGGCTGCGCCTGTTGGCGGGCTTGTGGCGGGTTTCTTGGCCTGTGGGCTGCGGATCGGGTTCTTGTGGGTGAGGGCTAGGGTGACGGGCGGCAGGTTCGAGGCGCTGGATCGGCCGGCTTATCTGCTGGAGCAGGAGGCCGAGGAGGACGAGGGGCTTGCGGAGAGGGTTGTTGTGCAGGGGACGGGGAAGGGGGATGGGATGTTCTTTTAGGGATGTGGGATGGGAGAGGCGAGGCACATTGGTGGAGAAGTCTCGGAGTGAAGAAGCAGTCTTGAGGAGACGCTGTCGTGAGCGTTAAGCGGTGGTAATAGGTTCGAAGTTGAGGCTGGGAAGGCAGATTAATACTGGAGGTGGTCAAGAAAACGCGACGCCAGAGGTTGTCAGGTTGGTCACATGTATACGAGACCCTGTTTCTTGCTTGCTCCTCTTGTCTGATTCAGCATATGCTATACATTCAGTCTCGCTATTCTGCTTTCAAGTTGATAGATCGTCAGTCACCGGCCGTATCGAAGTCTCGGTTCTCATCAGCTTGCTTGTGTTTACACGGCTCTTGATGTCCTGTCAAGGCTTTCTCTTGCCATCCACCACAACCCGCCAGTAGTTTGATCCAGGGGATTAGAGCGGTAGTTCCGTCTTAAGATTTACATATATGTACAACTTATTCTACAATGTATGGTGATTGGAGTCCTCCCCGTAACTCCATGTATGCGCCTTTATGATACACCCTCATCACCTTATCCCCATTTTGCTCTCAGCAGCCTGAGACTGCATCTGTTGCATGATCCTCATAGTCTCCTGCTCCTCCACCCACTTCTCCGGCGTCGTCTCGCCAATCAAGCTGATAATCTTCCACTCGGCCCTCGGGACCCACGTGTTCCGATCCAGCGGCTGGCTCAGCACCACATTCTCGACAACATCAACCTCCTTCTCGCTGCCGGGTACCGCCCTGCCGCCGCCCTCCTTGCTGTAGTCGAACTCGACCCTCCGCTGCCGACTGGCGATGGCCACGACGACCTGCCGCAGGATGGGCGGCGTCGTCTTCTTGGGGTCTCTCGGGTCGGCTTGCATGGGCGTGAGCTTGTGGTCCACGATGCGCGGGTACCGCAGCATGGTCTTGTTGTACCGCTGCAGCTCCCAGCCGTAGCGCCTGCCGGCGGGGCGGGCGTCGATGGCGGCCCCGAAGCGGTCGGCCAGCACGACGCCGCACACCTTGCGGAGGGCGGCCTTGTCGCCCTTCGCTAGGGCCTCGTACATGGCCACGTGTAGTGTCTTGGCCGTGGGCACGATCTTGCTGGTGTGTGGTTTGTATAGTGCCGGGGTGAGGAGGCTGGGCTTGCTGCTCCAGGTCATGGCCAGGCGGCCGAGGAAGTCGCGGCCTTTGATTTTGAGGTAGTTGTACAGGTAGCTCGAGCTCGGCGGGAATCGGCTTAGTGGTGGGCGCACCCAGGTTGCTGTTTCTGGTGGTTAGGGAAGGGTACGGCCAAGGCTTTATCAGACTTACTGGGGAGCAAGAGCTGGTATCTCTGCTCGTCGCCCATTATCTCGCCGGCGTCCTGCTGTTTACCGGCCTTGCGCATGGCTTCCTTCCTCTGGCGGGCCTGTGTCACCCGGTCAATGGAACTGACGGTGCGGACTTGCTGCCACTGCGTCCTCTCGCCTGCGCGCCATGCTGTTTGCCATAGCCCTACGGCGGGGCTGCTTCTTATGGCGCCGGCGACGGCCATGTTGTGCTGTGGAAACTGAGAGTCTGTTTTGTCCGAGATCGCGAACCTCTTCGACTCGAAATCTTGAAGCTCGGACAAAGTTTCTGGACTGTGACAGGGGTTGCTCGCCTGTGGGTCCTCTGTGGTGCATCTGGCCAGTCACAGCACGGAATTGAGGACCCTGGAACACCACCAATGACCTCAGTGCCGTTTGGGATATTGGCTTGGCTACCTCCTCCCAAGGAAGCTACGACCGGTCTCTTGCATTCTTTACGTTCTTGCGTTCTTTTATTCTACAGACACTTACCTAGCATCACAGTCGAAGAACAACCCTGAATACACTCCATTTATCATATATATACATACCACTCTGGCGAAGAGACAGCCGAGCACACCTAAGCACCCCCCTGCTGCGGCCCTGGTTCCACGGGCAAGGAGTCGACGACGACCTCGTCCCCTCTCCAATGCCCAGACCAGCGAGCACCTCCGCGAGGCGGCACGACAGCAATCATCTCTCCTCCTCTCCCCCGTCCTACAAGAGCCACGACGCAGTAGTGAAGCCAACCGACATCACAATCGACCCGCAACTCTCCCGAATCTCCAGCCACGAGACGACAACAGTGCACTCCTCCCTCCTCCAACCCCGCGTGGCCGTCGCCCTCGGCCTGTCGGCAAAATGGCACCCACTCCTCTTCGTCTGCCGTCTGATGTCCATCCTCCCGGCCCTCTGGTGGGGCATCCCGGTAGCCCTGCGGCTGCTCGCCCAGCTCATCGTGCTGGTCGGCAACAGCAGCGCCGTGTGCGGCTACGAGGACAAGACGCAGGCCATACCGTGGCTGCGGGGGTACGGACGGATGGCTCCCGACGTCGGGGGCAGTGGCAGCAGCAGTGGCAGTGACCCTCTAGCCAACTCAATCGACTTTGAGACGAGGCTGAGGATCACGGAGATGGCTCTAGGCATCGTCTGGGTACACTCTCCCCCCCTGCTCCCCCTCCCCCCTCCTCGCCTTTCCCTCCTCACACACACGAAGCTAACCTGTCCCCAAGTGCGCATCCTCGGCCTACCTCTCCTTCACATTCACAGACTGCCTCATGTCCCGCTGGCTGCTCCTCTACACGCCCCAAGCAACTTTAGTCAGGCTCCTGGCCACCAACACGACCAACCTCTACCTGACCTCCCAGACCCTGCACCTCACCGGCGGCAGCGCCGACTCCCGCCTCTTCCTGCCGGCGTGGATAACCATCGCCACGACACTGACAGGTCTATATCATTTGACTCAAAGAAAAATCAACATCCGCAAGGAGACAAGGCTGAGCATCAGCGTCTTTTCCATAGCGAGTTTCATCAGCATGGTCAGTCTGCTGGCCACCGTGCAGGCCGACCGGCCCGAGTGGCCCCGGGTGCCGGTCGCCGAGATGGGGAAGAGGGTGCTGGAGGCGGTGGGGAGGGTGAGGGAGAAGGTGAGGGAGTGGGGTGGTGATGGTGATGAGTTATGAGGTTTGGATCTTATGATTTATTGAGGGGTTGTCCTTTTTTCCCCTGAAATGTCGGTTCTGTTTCTGCCGGTTATCAGTATACCCAAGGTTGGATTCGGCGTTGGATTGCTTGGAGGGCGGCATCTGGCGTCAGGTTTGTTGGTTTGTTGTCTACTGCGCAGACGGTTGAATAAAGAAAGTGATCTTATCAGTGTCAAGATGGTTGGATAAGGAAAGTGATCTTCTCATAGTGCCAAAAAATGGAATATCACGAGGGAGAAATATTGACGTGTATCACAAGAGGATCACGAGACGAGCCAAGTTCGTGATGACGTCGTATTGCCATAATACGCAACCCTGCGTAAAGCTGCCGAAGCAACGAGAGACGCGAGTCTGCGGCTAAGCGTAAACCGTACATCCATACTGGCGACCGTTGCCAACCAAAGCAAGTCAATCTCGTCGCCCAAAATCCATTCATGTTCCCTGCCCTCAAACTCGATACTCTCGAGTATAAAGTCCGCCGCAAAAAAAAAAAAAAAAGCCCGTAACCGTCAAATGGGTATAAAGTAGGTGCCGCACACCCCATATCTGGGGTCCGTCCAAAGGTTGCCAAGGGGGGCTGGTCCTAGAAGCGGCGACTTGAGGTAGTTGCGGCCGCGTCGTGTGTATCTCAACAACACGCGGATGGTGCCATCGTTCAAACACGAACGCAACGCCCTGCCGGCTCAGAGGCCGCTTTCCAGGGGGGCCCAGCAGCCGATGCGAGCGGATGGCGGCACAGACGACCCGACATGTCCCGGCTTTTAGAAGCCGTGGACTTTGATGGTCTTCTCGTCGAGACCCAGGCCGTTGTCCTTGTCCGTGAGGAACTCCTTGATCTTGTTGCGCTGATCACCCTGGAGCTGGATCACGTCTCCCATGCCCTTGGAGTCGGTGTTGTCGATGATGGTGCCATTGCAAGCTGGTGGCGATAAGAGTTAGTCGATGACTCAAGTGGCTCACGTGCGACACAAAGAGGGGAGATATCTTACCGAATTCCTTCTTGATGACCTTGAGGATCTTCTTGTGGTCAAACTTCTTGGGAATGCCCTGGACAGTCGTCAATGTCTTACGACCATTACGCTCTGTGGTATATGTTAGAGGGATCTGAATTATCACGCGACGCTTCGGGGTGAACCGGAGTTGGTGCGCGTCGAGGGGATTGGGAGGCGAGACATACGCTGAATGCGGATATGGATGTAGGATTCCTGGGTTTGCTTGGTCTGTCCTGCGTCCTCGTCGGCGTCGGCGAAGGGATCTGTAGAGGGAGATTCAGTTAGCAATGCTGTCGTAGATATGACGCGATAAGGTGACCAGCGGCCGGCGATCAAGAGCCAAGCCTCGCTTCAGATGGTTCGAGTCACCGCTTCCACACCTCATCGCGATCAGTCACGGTGAAACGTACCGATGGTCTTGAGATTTTCGATGGACATAAACTCTGGTTTTTCGGGGTGACCTTGGGAGAAGTGGTGTTTGATGGAGGGGGAGGGCAGCGACCGACTGAATGTCTCGCTGAAATTTGATACGGGTTTGTTGTGGTGGTTGAGAACTGAGAGTTGCGAAAACTGAGTAGAAGTGCTTGGTGGTTATAAGGACTCCGGTGCTGTGGCGCGGTCGCTTTTGTTGGTTGGACAGTTGTGATGTAGTGAAAGGATGCGAATGGTAGAAAGAGAGAGAAGAATGGCGAGGGGAGGGGTCGAACAGTCGTGGTGGGGCATTTGTGGGCGGCCTGTGCTCAGCCTTTTCAGTGAGGCACCAAATTCATCAAATCAGGCATGAACATTCATTCACCTCACATGATTGTACTCCCGTCTGTCTTTTACGGTCATGTCAATTCATGTATGGAAATTCGCCCCCATCTTTGAGCACCTCTTGCCTTAATCACAGCATTTCCTTTAATTAAGTACCTCCAGGTACATGCTTGTCTCTAGGTACCTTCCAAATGGCGTCACCCAGGATTCAGTATCCCTCTCAGCCATTAACCGTCCACTATCCAACTGCATTGGCCTAAACCAGAGCCTGAAAGCAGCCGTAAATAATCATCAGTAATTAGTAGACGTAAATAGTAAACGTGAAGCTTCGTGTTGATCTTGTGTAGAACAGAATCTGGACATTCCGGCTTGTGGCGGCTCACCGGCGAATGCCGAATCTGTTTCCACCGTCAAATGTCCGTGCACCGGTCCAAGCTTCACCTTGACGCAGGTCACTTTTTCGAGACGGTAGCTCGGCTCAGAGCTCCAGGTGCATCACATCTGTCATCGAGTGATAGCCGGCACGATGCGCGCAACGCCATGCTTGTCCAAGAGCTTCTTCGGCCGGAGCGTCGAGGAGTTCAAGCGGCTCTCCAATATTGGTATGTTCTTTTTCCTGACTCGAAAACAGGAGCTCCTGGCTCACATGATGTCGTCTTCCAGTCTTCAAACAGGAAGGCATCAAGGGCGCCCAAGGTCCTTACCAATTACACTCCTTCCGCACGCCCGACTCCGTCGAAGAATGCAAGGTCATGTCAGACGTCGACATCGGCGGCTTCTCGAACGCAAGCCTTGACTGGATCCCGTCAGAACAAGACTCCGACAGCCCCAGCAGCGCGCAGTCGATACCGAACAGGAATGGATACGTCAGGTTCCACGGCAATATATCTACGAAACTACCCACAGACAGGCCTGACGTCCAGCGGACGGGATACGCGGCGTTCAGGACGAACGATAGAGGGCCAACCGTGTTTGGCAGGAGCCTCTGGAACACCGACCCCTACCAATACCTGGCGATGCGGGTCAAGTCGGATGGCAGGAGTTACCTGGTGAACGTGCAGACCGAGTCCATCGTGCCTACAGATCTACATCAGCACCGATTGTTTGCGAAGCGGCCGGGCGAGTGGGAGACGGTGCTGATCAGGTGGAATGACTTTGTGCGGACGAACCACGGAATCGTCACGGAGCCGCAGACCGAGATTCTACGGAGCAAGGTTCGGACAGTAGGAGTCGGCCTGACTGACAGAGTGCCCGGCCCTTTCGAGCTCTGCATCGAGAGCATATGGGCCACGAATGACGCGGACGAAGCCGGTGGACCCGCCGACATGAGTGCGCTGAAGGCCGGCGAGCTTAAGAACAAACATGGAGAGAAGATCACGTGGACCTAAAATTCGAGCATTGACGGAAATCTCCACCGAGTCAACCACACTGCCAACAACAACACTCGTTCTTTGCAGGCCACACCAAACCACCGACTCGCAAACGCTGCATTGCGATTGTAATTGCAAGCTTGCTATCTATCACTTGACACCAAGCGGCACTCGACTAGTGCCCCAACAAACAACAAAATGGCAACCAAGGCGAACGAGTTCGACCGAGGCCAAGAACCTCTCATCGTCGAGGATGCAGCCACCTCGACGTCGCCCTGGACTCCACTCTTCTGGCTTCCCTGCAGCTTCGACCCTGCTGTCTTCACGGACGTCATGTTGAACCTCATCAAGAACCCAAACATCAACTCCTCGTGGCTCTTCCGGGCTGACATCCTCCATGACGAGGAAGGGAATCAAGGGCTGGCCAGCCCGTCACATGTTGACTACCAGCTTCAGATACCGTCTTTTAGCGGCTTTGAATGTAAAAGATATATGATTCGCAAGCTCATTCCTCGGAATACACTGAGAGATGATCCGTTGGACCAGACGTGTCTCATCTATGAAAGCACTGCCGGTGACGAGCATCAGACTCTCGTGGTGTACCTGCCTCACGTGTCCACTCCTGATGATGTGCCCTTCTATCACCCCAAGGTCCGCGGCATAGCGTTCCTGCACAAGTGGAACCCACAGGATTCGACGGGCAATATTTCGATATCCTACCTCTTCTTCCCTGACTTCGACGTTACGACAAAGTTAACAAGGACTGCACTCCACCTACTCACCGTCATCCACAAGCACGGCCAGGGACGGGTCACCGGCTACGTCAAGAGGGTGCATCACGACATCGTGATCCCGCAAGCACCATTTCAGAACAGATACGCCGCCCTGAAGCAAAAGTACGCCAAGCCGCTCATCGACAGGTGGGCAGAGACCACCGACCCTCTCAAGCACGTGTTTGAAGACCTTGGTATCGCCACCTTTCTCATCGAGCTCTGGGCAGACATGTACGCCACTGCCCCGTTCCCAGGCTTCGTCGACATTGGCTGCGGGAACGGACTGCTCGTGTACATCCTCAACCAGGAAGGGTACACCGGCTGGGGCTTCGACGCCCGGGCACGGAAGTCATGGGATGCGTATAGCACAAGGGTGCACATCTCCTCGACAGAGCAAGACTCCCTAAGACAATCGGTGCTCGTACCTTCCGTCCTGCTGCCAGCTACCCCAGCCTCGCCACCCACCACCGAAGGCGCAGACTCGACCACCACCAAAATCCACAACGGCCTCTTCCCCGCGGGCACATTCATCATCTCCAACCACGCCGACGAACTGACGCCCTGGACGCCCATCCTCGCGACCATCTCGCGGTGCCCCTTCGTCATGATCCCCTGCTGCAGCCACGCTCTGACGGGCGCCAAGTACCGCGCCCCGCCCCCGAAAGACAAGACCAAGTCCGAGTCGGCGTACTCGTCGCTCGTCGCTTGGACGGAAGACGTCGCGCGCGACTGCGGGTGGGAGGTCGAGACGGAGATGCTGCGCATACCGAGCACGCGCAACACGGCGCTGCTGGGGCGGAGGCGGGTGGCGGACTACGGGGACGTGGTGGTGGAGGGGATAATTCAGAAGTATGGGGGTGCGGAGGGGTGGTTGGACAACGCCATGAAGCTCGTCAAGACGGGTCCGAGGGGGCATTGATCAGCAGGGGTTCAACAGCTCATGTATTTTCACTGATAAGGGTTCAACAGCTCATGTATTTTAAGCAGGCGATTACTAGTCTACATCAGGCACGGGCAGGTGATCCACCAATTTCAGGTTCAGCCCCAGCTTCTTCAGCGCATCGGCGGCCAGCTGATCCCGCAGGTCGGCCGTCTCCTGCTCCGTCGTGAGCACAAAGTCCTGCTTGAGCAGCCACGTGCCCTCCTTGACCCCGTACTCGTTCGCCGTCGCGGCATCGACCCTGTCCAGGTCGATGATCAGGCTCTTCTTCACGCCGAACACGGCGTCGGACGTCTCGTACGGATCGCCGCGGAGGTACAGCGCCCTAAAACCAGACCGTTAGCATATTCCCTCCCACACAAGTTCAGCGAATTCAAACCTACGTAGTCAACCGATCCCACCCCTCCTTCCCAAACATAAAATGCACATGCGCCGGCCGCCAGCAGTGCCGTCCCAGCATCATCAGCAACTTGCCGACAGGCCCATCATGCGGAATCGGATACGAAACCGGCTTGATAGCCTTGAACCAGAACCGCCCCTCCGCATCCGTCTCCATCACGCACCGCTCCGACGGCTCGCCCCGATCGCTATGCTGCACGTCGTAATGCCCACTGCTATCCGTCTCCCAGATATCGACCTTGACCCCAGCAACCGGCTTCCCCTTCGTATCCTTAACCGAACAGATAGCCAGCATCGGCTCCCCCTCCGGGTCGCTTGTCATCGTCGCCCCGTTCTCCAGCGTCGGCGCGTCGTGCGTGTGGAAGGGGCCCAACACACTACCCTCCGTGCTGCCCTGGGGTTTGGGGTGGTTGATGTTGTCCACAAGCAGACTGAGCCCCAGCACGTCCGACAAGAGAATAAACTCGTTGCGCACGTCGCTGCAGATCTGCCCGCAGGCGATGAGGAAGGTGATGGCCGCCATCCACTCGTCGGTGCTGAGGCGCGTCTCGCGCGCGAAGTCGTGCAGGTGGGTCACCAGGCGGGCCAGGACGTACTTGAGGCGCGCGTTGGAGGACTGGCTGTTTATGAGGATCGTGTTGGGGGTTATGTTGTCGATTGTCAGGTCGAGGAGTTCCGGGCCGCCGGGGCCTGGGGGGGTGTGTAGGGTGTTGGACATTGTGGTAGTGGGGAGGAGAGCTTGGGGGAGATGGTGGCACGGTGTGAAGGGTGTTAATGGAAGGGGCTCACTTCAAGTCTGAGATGGAGTCTGGCTGGGGATGAAGCTCGAGGTGAGATGAGTGGTGAGGTGAGTAGCTAACACATGTGAGGCAGGAGCAGATGCTCGGTATTTAATGGTTCGACTACTCGTCAGGCTTGTCTCAGCCAGAGCCCCAATTTATGTAATGCTCTGTCAGGCGGATCCGAGGGAGACATCCGGGGTCCATCTGTCGTTCCTACCAAGGTTAACAGCCTGACAAGTGCCGTCCCAAGCGTGTACCATCGTCATGAGGTAGGAGACTACGCCGGTCCCGGATTAGCCACAGCGGTCGTCCTCGAGTTTCACTGCCAGTCGTGAAGAACAGAGTGTTGAGCTGCCTTATCACCGAAAGCGTACCCCACACGATTGGACCATGACCCCAAGGTATCGGCCGTTCAACGCTCTCTCGTGCTCCTCCTTTGAACATCAGGAGCTGTGCGGAATCTAGACAGCGAGCTGTCTCCCCACCGTGGGGCAATATCTGGGGTTCAGGTGAGGGGTCACTCGGGAGTTTGACGCGGGGTGAGAGAGACCGTAAGTGGAGGAGGCCCCTTATCGCCGATGGGTGCACTTTAACCCTTCAGCTTCTCCACGAGAACTTGATCGACGCTGCGGCGTTTACACATGTCTCAAGGAAGCGAGATGCCAAGATGGCCTTATATTTAGATGCCGGAGGCCAATACTGTGTAGCCAATCCGATATCCGGCGCCTGTGATTTGGTGATTATGTGCTCACTCAGACTTCACGAGGATGACCGTCTTAACCAAGCAATGGTGAGCTTCGTATGCAGGAACAGCAATCGTCATATATGCTGCTTGATACTGTGGTTCGTTGCATATCCTTTATAGCAATGTTCTCTATATGCTCTCTAGGTATCTAGATACCTCGCGTGCTGACACCAATGCAAGTGTATAAAAGCCACCCAGCGAACTCCATCTGACCCTAAACATGAAGTCCAAGCCAGATCTGAGCTATGTAGAGTGTGGCCGCCCAATATCGCTAAACGCCTGTCCATGCAAAATATTTCACAGACTTCCAAGAACAGCAAATGCTAAAAACCACTGTGGTGCGCGCGCAACTCCCTCAGAGAGCTGTCATGTTATTCGGCAGTGAGTAAACGACGAGTATGAGATGCAACCAAACGTATCGTGATGCCTCAGGCCGCGGCTGTGCAGTGGTCATAGTCGTCGTAGTAATCATATCTCATCAACAACCTCCCCCATCACTCCTCTTCGACCGTCGCCTCGCCGCGAAGGCTACCCCTAGACGGCGCCTGCGAATTCAAGAACCGCCTCTCCTCAGCATGCTTCCTAAGCCTCTCCCTAGACGGCGTAGCAAAGTGCATCGGGTTCAACGGCGAGCTAGGTCTGCTGCCGCCGATCCCCGTCGGCGTGTTGACGAGCGAGTTGCGGTTCGAACTCGCCGCCGTGACGATAAGCGGCGTCGAGGTGGTGTTATTGCCGTCCTCGAGCGCGGGCGTGCCGATGCTCAACCGCTGCGCGAGACTGCTGTCCGGCCGCTCCATCGACGCCTCCCACTGCGCAAAGTCCTTGGACGACCACGACGCCCTGTGCGCGCGTGCGCCGCGAGGTAGGCTGCTGACGCTGTAGAAGGAGGTGCCGCTGTTAGGGCGGCTCTGTCGACTCTGTCGGCTGACGCTGCGAGGGTGAGCCGCTGCTTCGGGTTTCAGGGAGCTGTTTGGCCGGGGCTCCATGTCTCTAACCATGTCTCCGTCTTCGTCCTCGATCTTGGGAGCGCGGCGGACCTCTTGAACCTTAAAATAAGGCTCTTTCGGCTCTTGCGATGCATCAGCGGTTTCCTTTTCCTTGCCCTTCCTTGATGGCTGCGGCCGCCACACGTCTGGTGCTTTGGCCTCGAGATGCTCAAAGTACCGGACACGCGTGCCCTCAAGTATCTCCACACCGAACTCCTCGCGGTTGCGGGTGACGGACATCCACGTCGATATCGCTCCGAGGGTGATAAGTATCAGAACTCCAATAACAAGAAACCCCTGGATCACGATGATGATAACACCAATGACGGTAGCGATGATCCGGTCCAGCCCAAGCTCGGGTAGAAAGGCGATCGATAGGCCAGTCGTCACAATCTTCGTGATGCTGAGCATCCAAACTCCCAGTGCAGTATTCCGCGCACCTTCAAACGGGTTGAGTATGGCGACGATGACGAAAGCAACAATCTCGTATATCAAGAGCCCGTAGATCTGCGCTAGGGGGCTGTTGACCGCAGCACCAACGAAGCAAGCCCGGAAGAACTGATAACCCACATAGTAAGCAAAGTACCACCAGCGAGTCCGGCGATACCGCGCTGAGAGCCAACCAAATTTTGCGATGTATTTCTCGTCCTGGTGCACCGTAGCCCGGGACGGGTCATCGTCGAGGTGTCGGATCTGTATCCAGGGTAGACCGCTCGCTGCTGGTACTTCCAAACCGCGCTTTCCCAGCGTGCTCCGGAGGACAGGAACACTGAACGGCACCTTGCTGAAGAGCTTCGCCTGCCGAAAGTGAATCCCGTCGCGCCGGATCTCCATCCTGCCAAGTCGCGTGCGCGTGCGGCAAGCGTAGGCCACCACCCCGGTCATCCCGACGAGGAAAAGGAGGAATACCACGACCGCAACAGCGATCGCACCGGCCGGAGCTTCCACGTTAAACTGATAGAGTGCCAAGGTTATGATGGTGAAGAAGGCGATGAAGAATGTCCGCCCGACAGCGCCGGCCAGATACTGCGTCCAGCGAGATCTGAAAAGTGCCAGTCGGTCCTCCGCGATCCACTTCACCTTTGCTAATCCTTCGAGCGAGAACTTGAAGGCAGTAACAGCCAGCATGACCAGGCCAACAGCCACCAGTATCCATATCAGAGACACAAGGAACGCATCGGGCGCTGGCATACCGATACCAGACAGCGTCCCCGGAAATCCGGTCCATGTTCCCGGCAAGGGCATACCGGGTGTCACTGGATCGCCGCTCCAGTTATAGTCGTACGGGTTGCTCGCGTTGTACGCCGCTCTTTTGGAGAGCACCCCCGGCAAGTCCTCTACCGCAGACCGGCCATAAATCTGAGAGGCCAGGCCGCCGCCGTTGTTGATGACAGTTGATCCTGCTCCGCCCACCTGACTGGCATTTCCAGTGATGCCTGCGAACGAGTCCACCGAATGAACCAAACCGGGGACGTAGATCAGTCCGGCCGACCATGCGAAGTTACTCCACCACGCTACCAGGACGCTCGGCCAGTTGACCGTCAGGGCTCCGGAAAAGAAGATGGTCTGGAAAGTCTCGAAGACGAGGAGAACCGGCAAGGAGTGTGCAAAGTGAGTCCGCATGTGGGTGGTACTGATGCCATATGCGGCGCTGAGGAAAGAGGCCGCGATCGCAACGAGGGTGAATGCTCCAAGGGCTGGAGCGACTGCTTCTGGATGTGAGAAGCTATTGCCGTTCCTCATAACGGCCTGGAAACAGCCGATTTCGGTTCTGCTGGAGTTGGCGAATATCTGCACTTTCGTCGAACCTTCGAAGTCGGGGATATCGAAGGCTATAGCGGGAATTCCGCCGACCTGTTGAGGCCCGACTGGTATGACCGCCCAGCCCTCAATGGGCCGGCTAGCGTTCAAGGGGCAGAGGCTGGGAACGGTCAGTATAGGTGATGGTCAGATATGAGAATTGATAGAGAACGGATAGTAGTATAAGCCCGTCTGGTAACTTACCTGTAGATGTTGAGCGCACATGGGTCAAAGGTCATGGAGAACCTGCTTGAGCCATATGCGTCCACCGATATATGCATCATGAGAGACTCGTTCTTGATATTCGTTGTCCCGTCAAGGTGGAAGATGATGGTGAGGTTGTCGGTATAGTACGCGGCATCAAACTTGGTGACGTTAAACAAGCTCTCTCCTCCGAGACAGTCTCCAAAGTCCTTGGTGTAGAGTGCCGGCGTCCTGTCGACGGCCAGCTGCCGTGTCTTTCCGTCCACGCCTGTGCCGTAGATGTACTCGGTGTCTCGAGCAACGGCAGTAGTGACGAGAGCGAGGATCGAGAGGAGCAAGAGGAAGGTGGCGCATAGGCCGCGCGAGACGGCCATCTTGTTGGGTATCTGGCTGAGCTACTGAAAAGCCGGTTCAGAGCGAGAGCAGAGGGCAACAATAGCCCAGGCTCATCTAGATGTGGTGATGTCCGCTCGGTGGAGCTCACCGGCGGAGGTTAGAAGCGATTGGCCGTACTGGAGTTTGCACGGTAGAAATACTCCAGGAAAGCGGTGTTAGACATGTAGTTCGAGAGTATCTCCGCCTTGCGTAATTCCGAGAGTTGGACGGTCGAGCAGGTGGACTATGCCAGAAGACAGCTTTAGATAGCTAGTTGAAAAGGTTGACGCCGAGTGGAAGTAAAGCTATGAATGGCTGACACAGCTGGGACCGGATGAGACGGGATATCGACAGTTTGCCAAGCAATTCTTCACGGAAGCGAGTGGTGAAGGAGCGACGCATCCAAAGCGAGAGCACAACGCCGATGTCCAAAGTTTTTGGTCAGAGAGTAGAGAATAACAGATCCGAGGACGTTAATGGAGCGAGAGTGAGGTCGTGAGGTCGTGAGTAGCGGGAAATATCGTCGTCACTGGCAGTGAAACTTGAATGTCGAACAACTGAGGACGGACGGACATCCACTCGGGCACCAGGGCCGTGCCGCGTGGTGATTGGTTTCGCTATGGCTTATTGCGATGCAACCCTCGCATCTGCGAATCGGCTGTGGTGGCACGATCCGTGCTGACTGATCTCCTTGGTCTCTTCTGCTGCTCTCACTGTTTGTTGACGAGAAGCAAGCAGATGGCCAGATAAGAGATTGAAGGATGGAATTTGTTTAACACGGCGCTGGAAAAGGTACGACGCTTGTGCCAGCCAGAAGCGGAAGGTTCGCCGGCACTTTAACTCATGTTGCAGCTTCTGGCAATGTTACCTCTTTGGTTCTGGCGGGTGCTTGGCCATCATCTCACTTCTCTTATCTTCATCCCTCTTCGACACAGCTGCTTCAGTCTCGATAAAAACACTGCATCTTTCCTCTTATCATTTCTCAACACGTCGTCATTCATCATCTGACACGGTTGGCCCAGAGTGCGCCACTGACACGCACAAAGCTGCACGACAAAGCCCACGACCAGGAAAGTGGCCGGGGACCCTGCCGCTTGGGCGCCGTTTGATCGGGCCTTGGGAGCCAATGGAGCTTGGCAAAGATCGCCAAGTGTTCGTTTATCCAGCCACCAAACTTATCCTGACAGGCTTGACCATTGAAGGACAATTAGACCACCTGCACATGGAGCAACATTGAGTGAGCACAGTAACAGATGGGCTATTCGTATTAATGTGGCAGGAACGTCTCTTGCGGAATTGAGTTCCAGGCCCCAGAGCGGCTGTAGCCGCAAGCCAACGCCAACCACCCGTCTTAGTAAGGCAGCAAGGGGGTGGACTTGCTGCTGACATCGAGCTGCGGTACCACAGTAGAACACTGCTTACACGGCGGCTTGTTCATGACTGATCTTGCTTCTTCTGCAAGCAAGAACGGCGTCAGTCTCACGGAGAGGACCGTCCGAGGCTTACTGTGGTACCTTAGCTGTCTCAGGTGTCTCAAAAAATCGTGTAGCCATCTGCACGTCTGACTTACCAAGGTCTGATCATAAAGCTTACTTCGTTAAGGCGCTTACATTGAAGTCTAAAGACACCCCTTGACTGACTCAACCTCGCTGACCGATTTCCTTACGTCATGAAATAACGTTCACGTGCTCATTCACGTGACAGTTTTCAAATGCCAAGCACTCGATGCGGGGTCCGAGTTGTTTGTGCCTGGAAGAAATGCCGGCTTCGGCCATGCCTAAATTTCTTCGATGCATGCGATGACGATGCGGGCAATGCGTCCGATCTTAAAGCAATCTATCTCCAACTGAACCTTCCTTGAACGGTTTTATCATCACTCTCTGAGACGACGGCTGTCGGTGGAGGTCGGTACCGGTCCAAGGGCGAAAGTTTGAAATCCATCAAGGCTTGTGCTCTCAATGGCCACAGTTCGCGACTGCTGGAAGCGGTACTCTCATCACCGAGCACGTCATTTGGAGCTAAAGCGACTACAGATCCGCTTCCCGCATTTATAATGGAGTCCCGCGGAGCCCTCGCATGGCGGCGACTCGGAGCCAGGGGGAGCCAAGCTGGGCTACGCCTGTCACAGGCCGTCAAACTCCATGACAAAGGGCCCAATGGCATGCCAAGTACACGCCTCTGCTGGAGAAATTTTCGACATTTGCCATGGAGAGCCTCGCCTTTCCGGTCCCTCCTTTAGACCCCATGAATAGCAGTGTGCCTGTATCCATTCTGCCTCCATCCTGCCCTGAGGCTACCTGACTTGGCACCGTCGTCGTCAGCCCGTATATAAGGACTTGTTCCCGTAGTAATTCTCCGTGACATCTGCCTTTGTGACCCGTTCCTCTTCCGGCCTGCATACAACTCACCGTCTGCCTTGAACTCTATACCCCGACTTGAGTACCGTTGAGTCGACCACACAAATCACAATGGCCAACACTCCCCACGGCGGTGTCCTCAAGGACCTGCTCGCCCGCGACGCTCCTCGTCACGCAGAGCTCTCAGCCGAGGCCGAGACCCTCCCAGCCATCCTCCTCAGCGAGCGCCAGCTCTGCGATCTCGAATTGATCCTCAATGGCGGTTTCTCGCCTCTTGAAGGTTCGTCAACCTGTCCAACCTGCGTTGTTTCTAGCTCGAGCTCCCAAAAAAAAATAAAAACATGTCGACATGGCGGGGCACTCGCATCACCCCGCCGCGCGGCCGACTTACACGCTCAATCGACTCTCCGAGAGAGTAGAATGAGGAACAAAACGCTGACCGAGTCGAAATCACAGGTTTCATGTCCGAGGCCGACTACAATGGGTATGCACTGTTGTCTCCGAAAGCATGGAGACCCTAAACACCCACGACTAACACCCCCCCAGAGTCGTCAAGGAGAACCGCCTCGCGAGCGGCGCCCTCTTCAGCATCCCCATCACACTCGACCTCGCCAGCGAGGAGATCCAAAAACTGGGCCTCAAGGCCGGCAGCCGCGTGACGCTGCGCGATTTCCGCGACGACAGCAACCTGGCCATCCTCACGGTCGAGGACGTCTACAAGCCAAACAAGTGAGCCAGCTCCCAGCTCCCAGCTCCCAGCTCCCAAGCCAATGCCAAGCGCTTGCGTGATCGCCGAGCATGGCACAACAGAGACTGACAATCCACACAGAGCCCTCGAGGCCCAGGAGGTCTTTGGCGGAGATGACGAGCACCCGGCCGTCCGGTACCTGTTCGACACCGCCAAGGAGTACTACGTCGGCGGCAAGCTCGAGGCCGTCAACCGCCTGCAGCACTACGACTTCTTGGACCTGCGATGTGAGCACACCGCCACTCCCCAGCGCCTGCACACCCTCCCCCCATACTAACACGCAACAGACACCCCCGCCGAACTCCGCCTGCACTTCGACAAGCTCGGCTGGACGCGCGTCGTCGCCTTCCAGACCCGCAACCCCATGCACCGCGCCCACAGGGAACTGACCGTGCGCGCCGCCCGCTCCCACCACGCCAACGTGCTCATCCACCCGGTCGTCGGCCTCACCAAGCCCGGCGACATCGACCACTTCACGCGCGTGCGCGTCTACAAGGCCCTCCTCCCGCGCTACCCCAACGGCATGGCGGTCCTCGGCCTGCTGCCCCTGGCCATGCGCATGGGCGGCCCCCGCGAGGCCATCTGGCACGCCATCATCCGCAAGAACCACGGCGCCACGCACTTCATCGTGGGTCGCGACCACGCCGGCCCCGGCAAGAACAGCAAGGGCGTCGACTTCTACGGCCCTTACGACGCGCAGTACGCCGTGGAGAAGTACCGCGACGAGCTGGGCATCGAGGTCGTCCCCTTCCAGATGATGACGTACCTGCCGGACAGCGACGAGTACAGCCCCGTCGACGAGATCCCCAAGGGCGTGCGGACGCTCAACATCAGCGGCACCGAGCTGCGGGCCCGCCTCAGGAGCGGCCGCGAGATCCCGGAGTGGTTCTCGTACCCCGAGGTCGTCAAGGTGCTGCGCGAGTCGCACCCGCCGCGGTCGCAGCAGGGCTTCACCGTGTTCCTGACGGGCTTCCAGAACAGCGGCAAGGACCAGATCGCGCGGGCGCTGCAGGTCACGCTCAACCAGCAAGGGGGCCGGTCCGTCTCCATGTTGCTAGGCGAGACGGTGCGGTCGGAGCTGTCGTCCGAGCTCGGCTTCAGCCGCGAGGACAGGACCAAGAACATTGCGCGCATCGCCTTTGTGGCCGCCGAGCTGACGCGGAGCGGCGCGGCCGTGATCGCCGCGCCCATCGCGCCTTTCGAGGACGCGAGACAGCACGCCCGCGAGCTGGTGGAGAAGTACGGCGATTTCTACCTCGTGCATGTCGCCACGCCGCTCGAGTACTGCGAGAAGACGGACAAGAGGGGCATCTACAAGGCTGCGCGGGCGGGCGAGATTAAGGGATTCACGGGAGTTGACGATCCGTACGAGAGTCCCGTTAAGCCGAATCTGGTGGTGGACTGCGAGAAGCAGAGCGTGAGGAGTATTGTGCACCAGATTGTGCTGTTGCTTGAGAGCCAGGGGTTGCTGGATCGGTTCTAGACAGCACCACTGGGTCTAGAGAGGAGTTAGGGGGATAGAGAGGAAGGAGAAAGCGGCTATGGGTTATCATTAGAACAGCGTGCTAGAGCTATACCAGTAGCGCATCCATCGTGTCTTCTTGACTCTGGGCTAGTGGGTTGTCAGATGATCAGAGCGTCTGTTCGGCCAGTGATGTATTGCCTTGTTGAACAACTCGAACGCAGGTAGGCGCGATGTTTGCTCGATCGTTGTTGGGAAGATTGGATGATGGAACCAACAAACTCGTGCAGAGACAAATATAGATCGCATAGCGTCCAACCACAGCACTTTCCACCCAGCCCAATCCTCGGGCCGTACATGTAGGAATGAGTCAAACTGAGGGCCTGGTTTTCGTCTTCGGACCCGACGCTCTGGATCCTCATCGATAATGCTCACCGGACTCTCTGGGCTCTTCTGATTGCACAAGAGGCCGACCAGGGGAGGGTGCATGAGGGCGGCGGCGAGCTGTGGTTGGCGGTGTGGTGCTGTGGCGCCTTCCGTTTTGGTGGCCGGCGCTTAGCTCGGTTTTGGGGGCCGGAGCGTTTCCATGAGTTGTTCACAGGACATTGGTGCCTGATTCAATTGGGCTTGTCGCTCGGTACCCAATACCTCTGCCAAGATGATATTCCCTAAAATAACCGGCTGGCGGGGTTCGAGCTTCCATCGTCTTGTCTTCCATTGCGCGGGGAAGCAGTCCAGCTCAGAGATGCAGCTTGCAATTAAATTTCCAGGTTGTGCCACGCCTTCATTCGAGTGTTTCTTATCGTTTACAAAGTGGCGAGATTCACATATATTAGAGTCGAGGTGAGCCACTCACAGTGAGACAATGCAGTGAAAGCTCGTGATGCCGTTCCTGACGATTAGACTCTACCGTTTTTGCTGTGCTGGCCAGCGGTGGAAACGCACATGTGATGGATGTCTGAGCGGTGACGTGGTTGGTGCTTGGCACAAAACGTCGAGTTCTGCCCGTTTCCTGAGCTCCGTTGTCGTTTTGGGCTGCCATTCTCCCAGTCACATTCACCATCAGGAACCAACACTCTACGAGAACAGCTTTGCTTCCCAGATCCTTGTATCAGGCGCCCCCGCTCTCCCTGTCAGAGCTCAATAGTTCCCGCCCTCCATCTCGCCATCTGCTGCTTGTTGCGGCTTCCCACCAACTCCTGAACCTTGCAAACCTTAGACTGCGGTAACTTGGCAGCTTGGTTACCTTGCCAGCTTGCCTACTCGTGCCTCAGCCCACCCACCCACACCTTTTTTCTCGGGCGGCTCTCAGCCCGGGCTCCTAGCTACGCTTCCCCGTGCCGCCGCGAGGCGTCTCGTTATCTTTAATAGCCGATAGCACCTCCACCCTGCGGGACATGTGCTACTGCCATGCCTACTCAAGATCGGGATGTTGACGTCCTCGACGACCGCCCTCGAGAGAAGAAAGTCCGAAGCAGCAAAACCGACAAGGAGAGGACACACAGGGACAAGGATCGAGATCGAGACCGAGACAAGGACAAGGACAAGGTCAGAGAACGGGACAAGGAGAGCTCCTCATCGAGCCACCGCCACCGATCCTCGCGATCGTCCAAGCTGCGACCTACCGACAGCGAGTCGACCTCGCACTCCCACCGAAGACACCGGACATCGAAAGAGAAGGACAGAGACAGAGACAGAGACAGAGAGAAGGACGGCAGCGAGAGGAGCGACAGGAAAGAGAAGCGGTCCTCCTCCATGGCCGACCTCGTCCCAGAGCTGGCAAGGACGAGCCTTGAGGGCAGTAGGGAGCGTGTTAGCATACCGTACCCGAACTTTAGCAAGGCACACAGCAAGGAATATGTTGCGAGCAAGGAGGATGTCTCCATTCCCACCGGCCGCGGTACAGACCCCCTCACGCCTGTGGCTACGGACCTAGGGAGTGCGACGATGCGGAGGACTAAATCGGCTGATTCGCCGACGAGCAGGAAGGCCTCCCCCAAGCCACAAAAGGAAGCCCAGAAGGATACTCGGCCGCCCACACCGCCTGAGACAGATTTGTCCAAGGAGCAAAGGAATGAGGAACAGAGGCAGGAAGACACGCCGGTTACATCAAAGTGGCAAGATGACCCAGACACGCCAGTGCCGTCGAGAGTCGGCGGAGAAAGGCCAAGGTCGAGGACAGCATCCTGGGTATCGAGATCGTCGGTGTCGAGGTCGACATCAACGGCCAGGGACGACAAATCTGGTGTCTCCAAATCGTCCAGCCAAGCAACATTTGTCCTACCACCACGGTTCAAGACGCCGTATGTCGAGCCGGTCAAGGACAACGACTCTGTAATAGAAGTACCGCCAAGACCAGCAGGGCCAGGAGACGGACCGAGGCAGAGGGCACGGCGGCGTCCTCCTGGCGGCGCTGCACCTGCGGCTGTCGTCGTCGTTGACTCGGCTTCGGAGTCGGGCCAAGACGACTCTCCACACACACCCATCCAAGTTGTTGGCGTTCCACATCCGTACATCCTGCCTGACGAGAAATACCACCAACACGTCAGCTTCGAGGCGCCAAGCGAGCCTCGCAGCGAAATCACACCCTCAGCAACACCGGCGAACGGCTTCCGGCCCGGCCCCGGCCCTCCACCGCCGCCGCCGCCGCCTCCTCCTCCTCCTCCGTTAAACATAGCAGACGTGCCCCGGGTCGACTACCTCATGCAAAACGGCGGCCTCCCGCAACCAATCCCCAAAAACTTCCTCGCCGTCATCCCGCGCCTAAACGGCACCCGGCCCTCCAACCCTCCCCTCCGCGGCGCCGAGACACTCTTCGCCCCGCTCTTCAACCTCCTAGACCAATACCAGACCGTCCTAGCAGGCCACGGCTCGGTCGCAGTCGCAACCGGCCACCGCACCGTAGCCCGACGTCTCCTCGACCGGCTCGAGAACGTCTTCTCCCGCGACCTCTCGCCCGAAGGCTGCTCCTGCGTCATGTGCGAGACCTCGGGCGACCCGCACCGCGGCCTGGGCTGGGGCGAGGTCCTGGAGCGCGTCAGCGGCCGCATCGAGATCCCCGCCTGGCCGCCCTTCGACCTCGTCTCCATGACCAAGACGGCCACCGAGGGCATAGCCGAGATGCCGGCGCGCCCCGCCTCGCCCGTCAAGATGGACCCGGACATCGCCGAGGAGTTCCGCGAGCACTACCTCCGGCAGTCCAAGCGCGTGCGGCGCGCGGTCGACGTGTGGATGAACAACATGGGCGACAGCCCCGCGCCCCTGCCGTCCGAGGTGGACGACGAGACGCTCAACTTTGCGATCCTGACCAACCTCGACCAGGAGCAGCGGCCGCTGTTCAACGCGCTGCTCAAGGGGACGCGGGACGTGGCGCCCGTGGTGCGCGCCCCGACGCCGATGGGCAAGCACAGGCGCAACGACTTCGTGGTGCGCACCGGCCTGGCGCTGCAGCGGCTGTACCGCCTCAAGGCCGCGCCGCGCGACGCCGAGACGGTGGTGTTCCTGGTCAAGTACCCGCACATGCACGACCTGCTGCACACCGTGTCCGAGATCAACCCGTCCGAGTGGGAGATCCTGGTGTCGGGCCGGTTCGACGGGTTTCTGTGGAGCGGCGCCGACGGAGGCGACGACGTGCTGACGCCCACGGCCGATGGCCCGTCGCGCGGGGCTACGCCGGCGAGCGGGTTTTTCCCGCCGAGTCGGATTATGAGTCCCGCCGGCGGCATGCATCTCGGTTTCGGCATCAGTCGGCCGGGGACGAATCAGTCCATGGGCTTTGGGGGCATGAGTCGGGGCCCGACGCCGTTCGGGCCGTACTCTCGGGGTGCTACGCCGGCGAGTTTCGTGTCGGGCGTGAGCGCGGCTAGCTCCGCGTTCCCTGGGGCCGGGGGACGGCCGGCGGTCAGCAACGACGAGGAGACGGAGATCGCCGCGCTCGCCGAGGTGGAGCGGGAGATCTTCGCGGGCATGGAGGCGCTGGAGGACGCGTTTGAGATACTGCACCAGCGGGCGGAGCAGGTGCGGAACGCGCTGCGGCAGAGGGGGGCTGGACTGCAGATGAGCCTGCAGCAGAGGCGGGGCTTGTTTACGGGGATACTGGACGAGCTGGGCCAGGGGGGCGAGAGGCCGTTTTGGATGCCGGACTCGGATAGTATGGCGAGCGAGAGTGATTGGGGGGGTGACGATTTTGAGATCCTGCCGGATGATAGCGCGAGTAATATCTCGAGTTCGCGGACGAGGAGGCCGAAGAGGCGGAATGAGAGGAGGACGCCGGCGCCTATTGAGGAGGAGGAGGAGTGAGGGTTTTCGGGAGATGAGGCAAGACTGGAGAGGGAAGGAAAGGAGGAAAGGGTCAAGCTTGGTTTGCGTTAGGTTGACTACGAAGGGATCATTGGTTTGGCTGTATACCACTGGCATTCTCGGGTTCTTTGTTCTTTCTCTGCTCATAAAGGGCGGTCCAGGGAGGCAAGTTGGTAATTTGAAGTCTGTTTTACCTCCAAGTTTTCTTTCCGGGTATCTACATCTCTTTCTTTATTTTGGCTGAGTGACATGGTAAGGGGCAGGATGCCATTATTCACAGCATCGAGACATATCGAAATTGGCAAGGGATATGTGCTCGTCGGGACATAGGACGGAGTGTTTGTCAACGCAGAACTGGCAATTAACTTTCTGGGCTGCAGGATGTCCCACCTGATACACATGAAGCTATCCACAAGGCTGCCTCTTTGATTCCTATAGGACATGATTCAGAAAGCCAACGATGTAGACTTCTTCAACCCTTAGCGTCGATCAGTGTTCTAGATCGATCCCGGTTCCAGATCTGACATTTGCCCCACCACAAAATGCGCGCGATAAGGAACCTCCATGAGCTCATTCCTCATCTTCAGATATCGTCTTCGGCTTCTTTCTCCTCCGACCTCGCCGCCGAGCTGAGTGAACTTCACAAAGGCGCGTCGTCCCGGGCTCTCGTCGCCGCCAAATCGCGCTCAATCCCACCACACTCTTCCCGGACTACCTACCACTCATCCTCAACCGGCGCAACGCCCAAAAACCTCAACCATGTCCGACCTCACCCACCTCCCACCCCACATCCGCACCCTCATCGCCTCCTCCCCCATCCCCTTCCGCGCCACCGCCAACCACACCCACCACACCTGGGCACGCACCTACTCCTCCCTACCAGAACTCTACATCCGGCCCCAGTCGATCCCGGAAATCGAGCACGCGGTACGGCTAGCAGCGCAATGCCGCCGGCGCATCACGACCGTGGGCTCGGGCCACTCCCCCTCGGATCTAACCTGCACGAGTTCCTGGCTCGTGAACCTGGACGACTTCGGCGCGATACTAGATATTGATCGGGCCACGAACCTGGTGCGCATGCAGGCCGGTATAAGACTGTTCCAGCTGAGCGAGGAGTTGGATGCGGTGGGACTGGCGGTGCCGAATCTGGGGAGTATCAATGAGCAGAGCGTTGCGGGGGTTATCAGCACGGGGACGCACGGGAGTAGCCTGGCGTATGGACTGTTGAGCGAGCGGATCGTGCAAATTAAGATTGTGCTTGGGGATGGGAAGGTTAGGACGTGTTCTGCCGAGAGGGAGACGGAGTTGTTCCGCGCTGCGCTGTTGAGTCTGGGGGCGCTGGGGGTTATTGTCGAGGTTGTGTTTCGGGCCGTGCCGGCTTTTTCGGTCAGGTGGGATCAGACGATTGATAGGGACGAGGTGGTGTTTGGGCGGTGGGAGAGGGGGCAGCTGTGGGATGCGGCGCGGTTCGTGCGGGTGTGGTGGTTTCCGTATATGAGGCGCGCGGTGGTGTGGAAGGGCGATGCGGTGCCGGAGACGGAGGTGCTGGCCGGTAGGGTGAGCCACAGGGATCCGGTGACGAGCTGGTATGACGGGGCGATGGGGTATTATGTCTACCATAACCTGCTGTTCTTGGGGAGGTATGTGCCGAGGATACTGCCGTGGGTGGAGTGGTTCGTGTTTGGGATGCAGTACGGGTTCCGCAACGGGCTGGCCAGCGAGGTCACGGCCGTGCAGCCGTCGCGGAAGGCGCTGTTGATGAATTGTCTGTACAGTCAGTTTGTGAACGAGTGGGCGATACCGCTCGAAAAGGGACCCGAGGCGTTGAGGCGGTTGGGGAGCTGGCTGGGGCGTTTGCGGCCTGGAGACGAGGGGTTCGTGGAACATGGCATTCCGTTTTCCAATCAGGGGCTGTATGTCCACTCGCCTGTCGAAGTGAGGGTGAGCGATGCGACGGTCGAGACGAGTGCGGAGAAGGGGAACAGGCCGTGGCTGGATCCGACACGGAAGGATGGGCCCACGCTCTACCTCAATGCCATTGAGTACAGGCCGTATCATCTTGATCCTGGCGCGAACAACTCCAAGGACCGGTACTACCAGGGATTCGAGTGGTTGATGCGCGATCTCGGGGGCAAGCCGCATTGGGCCAAGAACTTTACCGCGAGTGCTGCGGAGGTCGAGGCGTGGTATGGCGAGGACCTGGAGAGATGGAGGGCGGTCAGGGACAAAGCCGATCCGGAGGGTATTTTCGTTGGGCCGTGGCATCGGCGGCTGTTGCTGGGTGGGGAGAGTCACTTGGAGAACGAGGAGGAAGTCCTGGATACGAAGAGCGCAAAGGGCGGCGGTCTGCTATGGGAGGGACGGGTTGGCGGCGAGAAGAGTAAAGACGTTTAGACGGTCACTTGGTTACGCACACACGATGCTGAATCCATGATCTTGAATTATCTGTAGACTACCTAAGTCTACCAAACTTGGTCTCTTAGCAAATACATCGAGTCATAATCCACGAATGAGCAATTCCATCCATCCCATGCAGCAAATCAGTTGATTGTGTCTCGCAGGCATTACTTCTACAAGATCGAGCTTCGTATAACGCCACCAATGTGCTCAAACAGGCCAAACCCCGGCCACCATTCCGCCATGCAAAATGCAATTCCTTGAGCCAACATGAACCTCTCCCCGACGAGACGAGTTGACGTGCCTCATTACAGGAAAAACCACTCCGGAAAACAACAGGGAGCCCGCGCTGGTATTAGTGGCGCATAAGCTACCCAGCATGACATCTCCGGCTCACTGAGCCAAATCAACAAGCTCAAAACGCAACCGGCCTTTTGGGCGCATATTTGGACATGGCATACCCGTCCATGACCAAATCGACCATCATAAACTTAAACACGTGTCCTTCGAAACCTTCAGAATATTGTATCTGACAGCCAGCTCAGAAAGAGCCCATCGCCTGCGGAACCTTCTCGTCGCTGCACTTAAACAGATTGATGTGATAGTCGCCCTTGGCCGCGCACCCGAGCATCATGCGGTGTGGATGGAACGCCGTGGAGGCGATGGGCGTGCCCTTCGTCTGGTTGAGGAAGCTGTAGTACGGCTCAACCCGAGAGAGCTCGCAACCGTCAAAGTTGTAGACCTTGACCGCGTGGTGGGAGGTGCCGCTGGAGTCGAAATGTTAGCACGTGTCCGAGACAGAACAGAAGAAACAGAGCAAAAACTCACACTGCAAACACAGGCAGATGCTCGTGTGTGCTAGCCGTGCGCAGTATATCCTTCGTAACGGTGAACTTCTTTAGTGGCTCTTGCAAGCGGATATCCCACATCCGCACGATACCGTTCCTACTCGCAGTCACCAGCTCCCGCTGTCCGCCGCGCTGCATGTGCACCGACCGGATCCATTGCCGCTCCTCGTCCTTCCACTTGCGGACCATGGTCTCCTGCAGCCTGCACCGCGTGTCGTAGACCCGCACCGCGCCGTCCCCGAAACCGGCAACGAAGATGTTACCTGTCATTTGGTCCGATGTCAGGGAAGTGACGCAGCTGCCGCTGCGCGCGGGAATCTCGTGCGAGCACGCCTCGTGGCCCGCGTTCCAGATGCGGATCACGCGTTCGTCGCCCGCCACCAAGACCTGACCGTTGACCTGCTGCCAGTCGAATACCATCCCTGAGCTATAGTTCGATGGCACCATTTGGGTCAGCGCGCGCCACGCCGAGGCGAGCTCGACCTTGCGGTCATCGTCGTAGTTGCGGTAGATGCGGATGACGCCGTCCGTCGAGCCCGTCATGAGGAGCGCCTGGTCGTCCTCGTTGATGAACTTGATGTCTGCGATCTTGGATCCCTCCGGGTTGCCGTTGGAGAAGCGGCTTTTGAGCTGCGGTATGGCCCAGTCCCACACGCGGATCGTGTTGCCGTCGTCCGCCACCGCGACGTGGTCCTCAAACTGGTGGAACGTCATCTGCGTAGGCTGAGCTCCGTTGTTGATGAACCCGGTGGGAGTGGACCACTTGTGCGTGGCGGCGTGTAGCTTCTGCGGCTGCGTCTCGCGGAGGATGCCCTCGTTGCGCGACCTGCGCCACAGCCGCTCGTTGTACTCCTCGCTGCCAGGTTCCTCGGCCTCTTGAGCCTTCATCTGCGGCTCGCGGAAGTACTCGATCGACCACTCCAGGAAGGTGCTCTGCAGTGGCAGGGTCGGTATCTCTGTCATGCTGCGCTCCTCGTAGTCATGGGAGAGGGGTTCGTTTGCGACATGATAGTTCGCTGGGGGTGCCGCAGGGTCGCTTGCACTCTCTGCCGCGGCAGTCTCGGCCATAGGGCGTTTGCTCCGCAGCGACTGAGACTTTTGTAGTCCGGGTGACCCAGGCGGTGTAGTTGTACTGGACGGACCATTCGGCCCAGTAAGCAGGGGTCCGAACAGATAACTGGCAGTCCGCTTCAGAAGTCCAGGTGATGGCAGTGGCTGCGCAGCCGCCGTGTTCGTGCCGTGAACGCTGCTCCTCTGGCTCATGTCTCCTCTTGACACCTTTCTAGCGCGCCTGAGGATTTCTTCAGCCAGAACCGTGGCTTGAGCGCCGACCTCCGAAGTGAAGAGGGCGTTGTGAACATAGTCGACAACCATGGTCGCGTCCCTCTGGACCTCGGGATGCGGATCCACGCTCAATATGTTCAAGTACTTCCAGCATGCAGCATAAACCGTGTTATGACCAACACCATAGGCCGTTGGCTTGATGCTTCCATTCTCATCACGATTCTCGGGTCCGGCGTAGTGCAGACCCATCTTGTGCTCAGTTCCATCTTCTGCGGGTGGGTGTAGGAGGTACTCCTTCTCTTCTACCAACTGCTCATAAGACACGACGATGAATCGTGATTTGTAGCGTAGGACGAAGTGAGAGAGGAAGACCAGAAGCTCCTTGCGTACAACTGGGCTGCCATCGTTGGCCAATTCCAGCAAGCTCCAGGCGACGCCTTCTTCGATGCGCGCCACCTCGTCGGTGAGGTCCGGAATGCCAAGGAATGTGGTCAAGGCATGAACCACGGCCGCCCTAACCTCTACCTGCGTGTCTTTCACAAGCTGGGCGAGCTTGAGGTGAGCATTCTCGCGAATGCCCCTCCATTTAGCCTCTGGAAGCTTATGCCAGAGCTGGCTAATGCAAAGCGACGCCCACTGCCTAAGCAGAGGGTTGTCGCTCTTGCCAAGGAGTGCCAAGCAGTAGGTCATGATGTCAGTATTATTGCACACCTGCTGACCTTGCTTAAAGGGACCTTTGCAAAGCATGGCAAGAATGAAAGCGCACATGGCCTTGTGTTCCTCGACGTCAACAACCGGAAGACCCTCGTGAGGCTTCAAGATGGAGGCGAAGTAGGTGAAGCCGCTGTCCTTGATGAGGTCCGTCTGGCAGGTGATGTCCACCGCTAAAACCCGAGCCCAGATGAATACCATGATCGGCTTCAGCTCCTGTGCTGCGGACTGGAGCAGCTTCAGCACGTACGGGAAGATACCTATACTAAGCGCAAGCTGAACAGCCCAAGGTCCGAGATCGAGGAAGCGGCCCAATAATATCAGAGCGCGGACGCGATGCTGCTGGCTAAGCAGAACCTGGAGAACCACCGGCAGCTGCTCGGGCACCTTCTTGGCTAGAGCGTCGCCTCTGGTGAGGTAGATTTCGAAGGCCGTTAGCTGCTCCGTGAAGAAGGATGAGTTCTGATATTCGTAGTCGATACCATCCCTCTCCTTCCGCTCCAGATCTGGCAGCTGACAAACAGCCATGTCTACTGCCAGATCCCAGCTATCCCATAGAGGGTGCCTGCTGGTATCCGGCAAGACTGGGAATGATTGAGGGTGGCAGTTGTACACAGGCATGATCCGCTGGGCGAGGAGAAAGTTGCGGAAAAGGGCAGCAACCATAAGGTCTTGCCTGAAATACTTGCGGAACTGATCCCGAGGCAGGGTGGTCCACGCGATGGTATCGGTGATGGCCGTGAAGATCCAGTTGAGTTCTCCCAATGGGGTCCTCCTTTCCTGAAGTCGGCCCGGAAGCCTCTTGGCGCGCTCGGGGGTGATCTTGCTTTTGATGGGGTTCTGTAAGACGAAGAACCACAGGGCCATCTCAATGGGTGTTGTCAAGCAACAGGTGAAGAGATCAGCAGGGAGTTGAGGGTTGGTTGGCAAATTCTCCTTGGAATCGCAAGCCGCCAGATGGATGTATGGCCGGAAGCTGACCTTCGCGTAGTTCGGATCTCTCTCGGCCGCCTCATCTTCCTCTTTTTCGTGTTTGTCAACGAAGCGGTGGTAATTGTTGAGGATATTGCCGGCCTCGGAGCAATCCCAGACGAAGATGGTGGGAGCTTGAAGCCAGCTCTGCAGGTCGTAGAGCGATACGGGGATGTACTGTGTGTACTTCTTGTTGAACACCCAGATTTCTCCGGAAGCAGTTGGCTTGGGAACACCGTGGCCGTTGTAGTGCAGCAGAACCCTCTCGTCCTTAGCGTTCCGGCGCAGCGACATGCAGAACTTCTTGGTCTCTTCGATTGACGGATCTAGGTACTTCTTATACCGCGTCCTTATCGCAAGTGTCTCGTACTGCGCCTGTAGAGAGTTACCGATGTTCTCCAAGGCTTTGGCAACCGGGGGGACGGTGGGGTCGTTCCACGCCTCAAGTCTGGCGCCTGGGTTGGTCCGTAGCTGATCTGGGGGCTCAACGCCAATGTTGAGGCACACGGCCAGGGCAGCGGACACTGTCTTAAGCCTGTCGCGCATGCGCCAGTCTTGGACCTCAAACGTAGGTGACTTTGGTTTACCGGTGGACTCATGGCGCTTATCCGTGAAGTACATGTACCAGTTCTGAGAGTCTTTGTCAACATATATCTGATAGTAGGCTTCGGACGCCATTGTGATTGCTCACGGCCACGAGGGCTTGACAGAGAAAATGGTAGAGTCGAGAGAAAGCGAGTGCGAGCTGCAGATGCGCCAGATACTGTCCAAAACACAGGTAGCAACGGGCACAGAAGATTGCGTGAGTACCACGCTCTCCAGAAGGTAAGAATGAAGAGTAGGCAAGAGGGATAAGGGGAGTGTGAAGCACAAGGAAGGGGTTAGAGGTAGTGCTTTCAAGGAGAATTGCTTGATGAAGTGTTCGTGAAGACTGTTTTGTGGCCAGTGTTTCGTGACGGGTGTTATACTTGGGTGGTGCCAAACAAATAAGGGAGACTCTTTGTGACCGCACGTGAATCCTTGTCAACATGACAGTGAGAGCCAGGAGACGACAGGTTGCCCGGCCGAACACTCCGATGGCGGTCAGTGCTTCCGCCCAGGTCCGGTCTGGTCCGACTCCGTTAGACACACGGCCAGGCCCGACGAAGGCTAGGCCGGAGCACCAGAACCCTGCTCGCCGACTAAACACGTCGACGTCCAGCTCGCAGTCTTGCAGCCTTGGGCTTAACCTCCAAAGTCAGGCCACGACCCAGCACACTTGTCCCTGGCCACAACCACAACTCCTCGAACCTGGCAGCTTCCACGACGATCCGTATCTTCACTGCTGCCATACGCAAGACCGAAAGCCAAAATGTCAAGAACAATGTTCAGAAACGCAAAAGATCCAACTCACATTAGCCAACTGCGATATGATATCCTCCGACTGATAATGATCCTCAAACCCGTGCCTGGCACCCCACTCGAAGTCTTCGTTGTCGGTGTGGTCGGTATCATCGTGGTTCCGGTTGGGGCTCGCATACTCGCTCTGCGACCTAAGCAATGGTGGCTTAGGCGGGCGCAGGCTTAGTCGGTTGTCTTCTTCATCATCAGTGGTATTCGCCCCGCCGCCGTTGGCCCTTGGCGCAATCGAAGGCCGTCTCGAGAAGGAAGCCGAGTTCGACCTATGAATGCCGCCTGTACCGTTGGAGCTGTACTGTCGAGGGCTGCCTGGCGGCTGGCCCGGAACGTCGTTTGGCATGACTCTTGCGCTCGGCCGCAGGGGACCGTTTTGGTGCCGTCGGTCTGCTTGTGCGGCGGGCTGGGAGGGCTTGGCTGCTGCGGCTTTGCTTGCGGTATCTTGAGGTCGAGGAAGAGCGGGAATGACACCGGGGAAATTGGAAGGGTGGCGAGGTGAGGACAGAGGTGGCAGCAAGGTCATGGTCGGTGGGTTTCGTCAGACCCGCGTTGCGACCATGATTGTTGCCGTTGCGGGCGTTGTTGGTGGCAGCTTTGCAGGTCTAGGGCAAACGACAGTATGGATCGTTGCTCGGGATTGGGATTCGCAAGCGCGCAGAGCGCGATGCAAGGAGTATCGAAGGTTGCGGAGGTGAGGGCTGCAAGAGCGGTGGTGGGATCAACGAGAAGAGTGCGAAAGGGTGGACGTCGAGTTGTTTCCAAGCTGAGGTAAGGGAGCGTCAGACAAGATGGACAAGCTTCACTTGCGCAACAGACTTGATTACCTTACGGAGTTGCACTGCGGGACAGGAAAGCCAGCGACTTTCGACTTTCCTACAGCTTGCGGAACTCCAAACTTGAAGGGACCCGCAACGATGATGGACTTGGTCGTCGCGGGACACTCGCAAAGCTCCGAAGTTCTGAATGCGGAGTCGTGAGTCGTGCCTGCCTGCTCCACAGCCAAATGTCATGGACGTTCGGGAGAGGCTGCACACCGCCGGCCCAAGACTCGGGAGCCTCGTCCGGCAAGACTCGGCTTAAGTAATCGCAGCGCTGACATGATCATCTCAAGTCAGCTGATCTAGGAGCGTCTCGGCTTTCTTCAAACTCCCGCTTCCAGTTCAGCCATCGGAGTTACAACGAACGGTAGGTATTGAAACAATTCGGACTGGATGCTCTTTCGAAACGGTTGACTGATTTTATGACGATATCTATGTTTCTCCTGACCAGATGTGTTCCAATCAGAAGAAGCATCGACACTTGTACCGACATTTACAATTCAAAATCCGAACTTTTTCGGATATCAAGGCTCGCACGCCTCGCACGCATGAAACCAGAGATGAATGCTGCTACGTCTATATCACTTTATCACCACGTGAACATCATCGTGTTGGAACTTGGCGACGGTGAAATGCAAAAGATCAAAAGGTCCCTGCCCCTGACCGACGAGAAGCGTGCAGGAGCCGCAACATGGCCAATGCAGCCCCCAGCAAACATGAAACAACAACCACTTTTTGGAATGGAGCCCATCAAAGTGAGCTAAGCTCATTCTGGAGCGCTCTTAGCGCCGTGGGGCCGTCAGCCGCGGCGGTTTCCACACCGGGAGGTTGGCTTGAACATCTGTTGGCTGATGATGGTGATGACCTCAGCTCAGTTCCGGAGAGCTGACGGTTATCAGGTGCGCCAGTACAAGTCAGTGACGAGATGCACGGAATACTGATCGGAGCCGCCTGTTCTGAGCAAGACTGAGGGTCTTTCACAGTCTCTCACTCATAGGTACCGTTACAAGAAGGTGGTTAGAAACGTCCGGGTACCTTTATGTGCAGTACAACCTGGAACTGATACAGTATAGTAAACGTACCACAAACCGCTGGATATTTTGCGTTATACTGTGACTATCACAGTATTGCGACTCTTGATGAAAATATATCTTGGAATAATCTTCCGACCTGTGATTGTCATTTCCAACATTCTTGGCTGTGGCTTCCTCACCTTTCTGTTAGTGCAAGTGAATTGCAGGAGGCTGCTGCCCCTGAGAGCAGGGGAGCTGGAGTGCACGAAGGGTGGATCTCCCCAAAGAATGCTGGACAAGGATTGGCTGGGATGCCATGGCTGCATGGATGGATGCACACCACTGCAGGACATGCCCTTCCCTTTGCTCGTCTTCCGGGTCTCCGCCTCTTAACACAAGGATTCCAAGAAAGGAGGCCACGGGAGCGAGCTTTGGCATTCCGCTGCCCAACTGGAGTTCCAGTCCGACTCATCATTGAATTTGTGCCTCTCCGTCATTGATTCACGACAAGGTGCTGCTACACGAGACGCAGTTGGAGATCGTCGCTCTGTCGGCCGTCGTACTTCTTCAAGTCTACTTCGTACCTCTAATCTAATCCGCCTGCACATGGGCTAGTTCTCTTTTCGATACACCTTATTGCGCCTCCTGAAAAAAGAAGTGCCAAATTTGGCAGTGCGCCGCGGCCAGGGGCCATCATTCCCACGATTAAAAAAAAAGCGAGAGGTCGAACATTGACACCAACAGAAAAATATTAACGAAGGAGGCTGTCGACGACTCCACCGATGCACTCCCAGCCTTCTGCAGACGCGAGCCTCTCTTCCTCCTCCATAGCTTTCCGCATCGCTCATCTCTTCTCCCCGTGTGACCGACCTTGACCTCCCCGACGCCGTCTGCCGTAATCCCTCCCCCCTTCTCCCGCGACGACCGACGACCGTGTCAAACTGCATCAGCGCCGGGAACCAACATCATCGTCCACATTGAAGGCAATCACCACATCTCAGCGGCCGCCCGTCTCGAGGCTCCATCCGCGCCATGGCGTTCCTGTTCAAGTCAAAGAAGAACCAGGACAGGGCGCTGCAGAGTCGAGAAGGTCCGCCGGGTTCGCAAACATCGCTGCAGAGCGCATCCGCCCGGGTCGCGAGAAATGACAAAGGGTCGCTGGAACGGTCAACGCCGACAGGGAGTCTGAATTCGGTCGATAATGATGGAAGCATGGGCAGTCCAGACCAGGCCTACGCCCGCCAACGCGGACAAAGCGTAGACCAGCAGCAGCAACCACAACAGACACAGCCGCCGCTGCAGCCACCTGCTCAGCAGCCGGCAGGCGATCTACCGGTAAGCTCTGTCCTGTGATGTCGCACAGCGAGTGTACATGATGCCATCGGTGAGATTGACTTTGGTGATCTAGCTTCGAAACGGACCTGTAGCTCAGTCACCGCCCTCCAACCCCAATGCCGCCCTGTATCCTTGGTCGCAAAGGAGGTTAACCTATACTTCGTCCCATCCGAGCCCCTTTCCGCGCTATGGCGCCGCCGTCAATTCCGTCTCCTCTAAGGAAGGCGACATCTATGTTATGGGCGGCTTAATCAATAGCGCAACTGTTAAGGGCGACTTGTGGCTGATTGAAGCTGGTGGTAATATGGCGTGCTACCCTCTTGCTACCACTGCGGAAGGACCGGGCCCAAGAGTCGGACATGCGAGTTTGCTTGTCGGCAATGCTTTCATCGTATACGGCGGCGACACAAAGATTGAAGAGACCGACGTGCTAGACGAAACGCTATACTTGCTAAACACATGTAAGTAGCTGCAAGCCGAGTCCGGCAGCTGCCATCGCCGTGCCGTGCACTCACTGACCCCTATCCAGCAACGAGGCAATGGTCAAGAGCGCTACCGTCCGGCCCGCGGCCATCTGGTCGATATGGGCACTCCCTCAACATTCTCGGCTCAAAGATTTACATCTTCGGCGGTCAGGTCGAAGGTTATTTCATGAACGATCTATCAGCATTCGACCTGAACCAGTTACAGATGCCACACAACAAGTGGGATTTGCTCATCGGGAACAGCGACGGCGCAGTGCAACCGCAAGGACAAATACCGCAGGCACGTACTAACCACTCCGTAATAACCTACAACGACAAGATGTATCTGTAAGCATACCACCCATCACTTTTCAACCCGCACTATCTTGCTAATCCTGATCAGATTCGGCGGCACAAACGGCTTCCAATGGTTCAACGACGTCTGGTGCTATGATCCGGCAGTAAATCAATGGGCACCTCTTGACTGTATAGGCTATATCCCAGTACCTCGAGAAGGGCACGCTGCCGCGGTCGTAGACGACGTCATGTACATCTTTGGAGGACGCACAGAGGACGGGACGGATCTCGGCGATCTAGCCGCGTTCCGGATCACGTCTCGTCGCTGGTACACTTTCCAGAACATGGGACCTTCGCCTTCCCCGAGGTCGGGGCACAGCATGACTGCCGTGGGCAAGTCGGTCATCGTCCTCGGCGGCGAGCCGAGTTCTGCTACCGCTGCTGTCAACGACCTCGCGATAGTGTACTGCCTGGACACGACCAAGATCCGTTACCCAAATGACACTTCGACCCGCTCGAATTCGCAGTCAACGAGGCGGCCTAGCGACACCACAACTCCGATTGCTCCGCGGAACCTGCCATCCCGAGATGGCTCAGCCGGCCCCCCGGACCCCAAACGACTGATGGGCGTGCCGCGAGACTCCGGTGCGGTCGGTAGTCCCAATGGTGTCCGGCCACAGGCCCAGTTTTCCGGTCCTGGCCAGCCGGAACCGAGTATAATGAATGGTGTGCCCAACGCTGCACCACCCATTGTGTCGAAGCTTCCACGTGCCGCGGCGGTGCCAGGCCCATCAGGTCCTCCACCGCAAGGCCAGGCACCGAGGCCTGTCATTAATACTGCAGTGTCTCGTGTTAGAAACGCGTCGCTGGAAACGAGTGATCGGGAGGTGTCACCTCTGTCTGCTAAACCACAGTCTCCTGTTGTCCAGCAAGTGCAGCAAACGCCGACTCCAAACGATAGCCCCATCTCCAACGGGACCCGAACACCGACGCAGCAACTCGCCAGAAGCGGTTCTAAGCAGGCCGACCCGATAGCTACCGAGACGCAACGGTCCAAGCCACCAGTTTCCAAGGCGCCGCCAGTTCGATCGCAGGGATCCATCGATAGCGTGACCGAGCCGGTGACTCTCAGGACTGTAGCCAATCGGCCGTCATCACCTCCACCTCCAACACGGCAACCTAGTAATCCGCTATCGAGGAGATCTTCTGGGAGGAATTCGCAGTCGGTCATGCTTTTGAAGGAGCTCGACGCTGCCCGGAATCGCAATGCCTGGTATGCGTCGGAGCTGGAACTGGCACGGAAGGCCGGCTACGTTCCCAACTCTTCGCTCAGCCCTACCCTGGATAGCAGAGCAGCAGAAACTTTTGACGACGAGGACAAGCCGTTGATCGAGGCACTGCTTGCGATGCGGACAGAGCTGTCCAACGTGCAGGCATCGGTTGACAAGCAAGCTGTGCTCGCCGCTAAGCAAATTGCCGAAGCTGAGAGGCAACGGGATGCTGCCATTCAAGAGGCGGTGTATGCGAAGGCGAAGCTAGCGGGTCTTGGAGGGAGCGCTACAAGCACTCCCCAGCTCGACCGGGACGTTGACCGCGATGACCGCGTTGGCGAGGCAAGTCGGAAGCTGGCTAACGCTCTAAACACTCAAAAAGAGCTGCAGAATCAACTCGAACGAATGTCACAGGAACTGGAAGCAGAGAAGAAGGCTCGCAAGCTGGCGGATGATACTGCAAACGCGGCACAGAAGCGTATGGCCGACTTGGAGACGTACAAGCAGCAGAATTCTTTGGAGCTCGAGCGACTCAAGGGAGAGCTGCACTTAGCGCAGAAGGATTCTCGCCAACAGGCGATCCAAGCTGCGGAAGCAGTGGCGACACTTCAGTTGCTGCGGGTAGAGAAGGACGAGCTGCACCGCAAGGTCGAGGACTCCACCAGCAGTTCGAAGGACCAGGAGGAGACCTTCGAGTCCCTCCGTAGGGCAGTCGTTGCTTCCGCCGAAACCAAGACAGTGCTTGAACGCATGCTCGAAGAGGAGAAATCACTCCGCGCACAGGCTGAGGCCAAGCTAACGGAGCTCAAGTCCGAGCACGAAGCACGCACCGCTGAGTTGGTCGTGGCAACCCAACGCTTGCGTGACGCGGAGGAAACTGCCGAGCAGCATGCCAACGAGGCTCGTCTGCACCAGCAAGCTGTCTTGACAGGTCTGGACAAGATATCAGCGAGAAGCGTGGGCACTTCGAATAACAAGGCTGACACCGACCGCATCGCTGCCCTGCAGGGCCAACTCGCTGCGGCCAATGCTCTGGTCCGGAAATACCAACAAGACGCGGACACTGCATCGGACAGACTGCGGATGGCAGAGGAGCGTATTGCTGGGCTAGAAGCTTACCAGGAGCAGGCCAGCCGCGAGGGTGTGTCTATCCGCCGCCAGCTACAGGCTGCCATGAGGGACACGCAAACTCTGCAAGCTGCCAACTCAGATCTCAAGTACCAACTAGCCAACCAGCAGCTCGAGGCGAACGCCATCACAGTGCAGCACAGCACTCTGAAAGACCTGCTCGCCGAGCGTGGCATCTCGCCGACGAGTGCTGTCCGCTCGCGAGGCTTGAACAGCCCTCGCCAGGGATCGCCCGAGCAAGAGCGTCTTCAACATCTCGAGCAGGAACTGGCTGCCGCTCATGCCGCTCACGAAGAGACGAAGAACACGCTCGAGGCCCAGGCGCAGGAAGCGGAAGCACAGGCGCAAGAGGCTGAGGCGCAATACCGCGAGAAGCTCGCCCAACTGGAGAACGACTACCTGTCCGCGGTGCAGTACGTCAAGGGCACCGAGAAGATGCTGAAGCAGCTTAAGGAGCAGCTGGCGCGCTTCAAGACGGAGAACTCTCGTCTCAAGGAGCAGGTAGTTGAGTTGGAAGACAAGATTGCGGACGACGCTCGTAACGCCAAAAACGTACCTGAAGACTGGGAGGCCGAGCGCAAGGCTCTCCAAGACAAGGTTGAGTCGCTGCAGAACGAGCTGCAGTCGTCGTCCGCCAAGCTGGACAGCCAGATGCAAGCCATCCGCCAAGAGCTCGCCGACGCTAGCCGCGAACGCGACAACGCGTCTCACAACGCGGAAGAGGTCAGCCGGCTGCTTAACAGCAGCAAGAAGGACCTCGAGCAGCTGCGAGAGGAGAACGTCCTGCTCGAACGCCGCGCCCAGGACGCCGAGCAGAAAGTGGGCCTGCTCCTCGATCAGGTCGAGACAAGCGTCGACAGCTACCGCCGGCGCAGCAAACAGCGCTTGCCGAGTCTCCAATCGGACACCAGCAACATGCCCGCACCAGCAGTGGCGCCGACGAATGGCACGGGCCACGTGAGGCAAGTGTCCAGCGAGACGGAGAGCTTGTACGACGGCCCCGGCAACGCGCGGGACAGCACGGCGCTAGATGATCTGGCGAACGAGCTCGAGACGCTGCGCAGCCACTGGGAGGCGACGAACAAGAACTACCGGCTGAGCAACACGTTCGATTTTGAGCCCGGCACGCCGACGCGGAAGGAAGAGGTTGGGGTCGGGCTGAGCGAGAGTCTGGCCGACTGGAGGAAGAGGCTGGACGACGACCGACAAGGGCCCGGGGCAACGAAATGACAGATGCGGGCGGAGGATGAAGGGTGGTCTGAGGAGGACGAAAGAAATGATAATGTCTGATGTCACTGTTGGTGGGGTCCCGGTGACGGTGCCGCGAGAGAGGGACTTGTAAACTGTAATACTTTATCGACGGATGACGGGAACTGGGAAAAACGCCTAACACACCAACGATGCGGGTTTTCTGCTTGTTTGCGACAAGGGTTCTGTTTTGGTGATGGGTTTTCGACATTGTTCTGCCCCTCTAGCAGGGGCGTGTTCTATACCTCTCGTTTGCTCTATTATTTTCCTAGCGGGTCTCATGGCGTGCGAGTTTCTTTTCTTGTTTCTATTTACTTAGACATCTTTTCTGTCTGTCGTTTGGCGAAAGGACGTTTGGGAGTTTTGTTGTTTTGTTAGCTCTTGGCAATTTCAACTTTGGTCATCTCGTGCTTGACATCCGATACCATATCATCGTGCAGTAGCTGACATTCAATACAGTCTATGACTCCCATTTTCAGAACCCAAGTGTTCATACAGATATATAATCGCCGAACCGAGTGACGCCCGCGCATTAGTTAGGTCTTGGATGGTAACACCCACTCGGCGGGTAATACATACTCGGCGGGTGAAGCACACTCGGCCTACCGTACTGATCATGAGAGCCAGAGTCAGACCTCCCACACGAATCATGCTCCCTCAGTCTCCGTTCTGCGTTCTCCCAGCCGTGCTCAAAAGCGCTTATCTCTGGCGGCAGGTTAGATCGAGGGCAGACAGGACAATGCTCAAGCGCGAATGGGCAAGACAAGTTGCCCCGCCGCCTCTCTGCCTCTATCCGGCGGAAGACGATATCCCTCTCCGCGGCCCAGCTATCCCACAGTCTCTGCTGATGTGAGGCTGATAGGGGTGACGATGGATACGGAGATGGATATGGAGGTCCAAAATACGGAGATATATACGGAGATAGAAACGGAGGTGCCAACGGAGGTGCAAACTGAGATTCAAACTGAGATCCAAACGGAGATCCAAACAGATCTGGATACGGAGATGCATACGGATACCGCACGCTAGAGCGCTGTTGTGGGGTGATAGACGGCAGGTTGGCTGCTCCTCTGTCGGCCGAATGGCTGTCTGGAGTCGGTGTCGGTGTGGTGGTGGTATTGGGAGGTGGCGTCGACGAGGAGTTGCTCGCTGAAATTCTCTGCCCCTCCCTGTAAGACCGAGACCAAGAAGGAACAGGTCGGGTCGCGGCGCTGGTAGTCGGGCTTAGTCCGGTCTGGCCGCGGTCTCCAGCGCGGCGTACAGCACTGTCAGGCCCAACGGGGTTCTCGACGATGCTGGGTCGGGTTGCGGCGCCGGTAGTCGGGTTTAGTCCGGTCTGGCCGCGGTCACCAGCGCGGCGTGCAGCACTGTCAGGCCTAACAAGGTCCGCGACGATGCTGGGCCGGGTTGCGGCGCCGGTAGTCGGGCTTTGTCCGGCCTGGCCCCGGTCTCCAGCGCGACGTACAGCACTGTCAGGCCCGATAGGTTCCACGACGATGCTGGGTCGGGTTGCGGTGCCGGGAGTCGGGCTTAGTCCGGTCTGGCCACGGTCTCCAGCG